>JAJPUD010011824.1:0-52502 GCA_023553655.1 Myrmecobius fasciatus
ATTCATATACCATAATTTATTCAGCCATTCTCCAATTGAAGGGCATCTATTCAATTTCCAGTTTCTAGCCACTACAAAAAGGGCTGCCACAAACATTCTTGCACATGTGGGGCCTTTTCCTTCCTTTATGATTTCTTTGGGATATAAGCCCAATAGAAATGCTGCTGGGTCAAAGGGTATGCACAGTTTGATAACTTTTTGAGCATAGCTCCAAATTGTTCTCCAGAATGGCTGTATCCGTTCACAGCTCCACCAACAATGCATCACACACACAATTTTTTATAAATTTCCTAATGCACGTAGGCTGCATGTTATAAAAGAATTATGAGAGAAGTAGAATAAAGAATAGCATCAAGGAAATGTTTGATTGAAAAACAGAAATTGGCCACATGATAAGAACAAGGGATAGTCAGATGGAGAGTCAGTGGATTCTCTTGGTATTTCTTGTGATGCTAAGAAAAAAAGGCAAAGGATTTTAATGTGTTGGGTATACTCCCCCTTTGTCAAATGATATGGAAAATAATGGTACATGATGGTAGGTACAGATGGCCTGTGATAAACATCACTTCTTGGATGGCCTATGTAGACAAGATCCCAGCTGCATTGAAGTCACTTGAGTATTTTACATGACTGAAAGAATATAAGCAGCTGGATTTTCAATCTCCTATCTGTATTCCTTATTTTTCTGTACGGAAATTGATCTCCAGGGAAATAGATTTCAGATCACTCATATTTCAATATTGTTGAGCCAAATTTTCCAGTTAGAAATGTTAGTATGTTTAAGGTTGAAAGCAGATTGGGCATTTAAGCTTCAACAGTTATTTATTGTTCAGTCATTCTTCAGTCATGTCTGATTCTTTGTGATCCTATTTGAGGTTTTCTTGGCAGAGATACTAGAGCGACTTGTTATTTCCTTCTCCACCTCATTTTATGATGAGGAGACTGAGGCAAACTGGGTCAAGTGACTTGCTCAGGGTCACATAGCTAATAAGTATTTGGGGCTAGTGTCTATCTAACTCTATGCCCAGAATGTTATTCCCTGTATCACCTAAATGCCTTAAACTTCACTATGCTTGCTCTACACATCAAAATCTTATTTTTTCTCAGTTAGGATTCCATTACACACATAAAAGGAAGGACCTATGATTTGATTCAATGAGACATTCCCAAAGTAGAAATCACTTCACCACAATAATCTATTAGTCCTCAATTAGTTGCATGAGGCACCCACAAGTTAAATGAGGTATACTTAGCACTTGGTTGTTAATGCAAAATAGTCACTTAACTTGCCTCACGACACTGCTAGTGTCAGTGGTAATATTTGAATCCAATTCTTTCTGATTCAAAGCCCAGCTTTCTTTACTCAATGCTCTGATATCTCTAAGAGGTTATTATTTCAGTTTTCACAATTATCAATTATAGTCAATATTAATTATATTAATTTAAACAAAGATTGAGTTGTAGTTTATCTTTAACTAACAAATAGTTTGTTCCTTTAAATTGCATATTAATATTATAACCAGAATATTGGGGTTGGTGGCTAAAATATTTGAAAACAAATTGTTCTGAAGTAGCCATCTTTTTTCACTTAAGGGCTCTCTTAAGGACTTCAACCAGGCAGTGGTTTGTTGGCCTAGTTTGAATTACTATGTTAACTAAGACATAAGAAGCAGACTAGCAGAGTGATAGAAAGCTGGCTTCTATTCAGGCTCATCTTATTTCAAGTACTTCCTCTTAACTGATCCTCTCAGTGAGGTCTGTTAAAATCACAATCTCTAGGCAATTCTGCAAATTACAGTTTGAGCCAGCTTAGAGAAAATTTTTCATAGGGAGTTCCTGATACCAATAAAATGATAGGTTCATTTTTTAAAGTTCACTTAAAAATAGTTAAGCTATATTAATTTTAATATTCTAAAATTAATTTTTACTAAATCAATATTCCCCCAATTACTGTAAATTAATAAAGAGCTACATTAATAAATATAATATTTAAGTTTCTATAATCAAATACTTAAATGGGGTTGTGATCTCATTGATTTGAATGATTTGGGGCTGTCTGAAATGGGATCTGAATCTTGAGCTTTCAAACTCTAAGTAAAATGTTCTCTCCCTGTACTACCCTGCCTCAAATGTATAATCCTGAACAAGACACTCTGTGCCTTGGTTTCTTCATTTGGGAAAATGAAAGGGTTAGACTTTATGATCTCCAAGGTCCCTTCCAGTTCTATTCTAAGATCCTGTGATGCATGGTGCAAACTGCAACCAATCAATGGCTGTGCAACTATTCCATGTATTCCCATAAATTTATCACAGGGCATCCATAGAATGTGCTAAAGACAGTCTTCATTTTCTTGAAATATCACAAGGATTTCAGCAGAACACTCAGGCTGTCTACCTATAATTTCTTTCCTTGTCATGCCACAAGGCTTCTTTTCCTATCATATACTTCAGTACATATACTACAAATATCTCTGTTACATATACAAACTATTTTAATTTTCTGAAACACATGATTTAAGGAAAAGGAAATGAATTACTCACAGCAACAAATTGGTTATTTTCCAGTTTAATGATGTCTCCTGCCTTCACATTCATCCATTTTTCACTCTGCAATCTATGGACAAATATAAAATCAATGAATATTTTTAAGAACTTTGGACAGTAGCAAACCTGTAGTCTTATGCAATGTACAATACATGTAACAATATTGCATCAAATTATAGAAGAACATATCCACAAGACTTTCTCTCAGTAAAAGCAGTTTGAAGTTTTATAACATAAGTAATATTAAGACAAAACATTAACTAGCATTTGCATTGCATTCTTCAGTTTGGTTGAAACACTAGAGTTATGGAAAGGACATTCAGCTTCTAAGATTTTTTTTCAAACCCCTCTAACTAGAGATATCAGTCCCATTGCTATAGAAGATGCTTAACCAGAGGTAAAGAGAGCAGAATTAGGAAAAGATATGTAAAGACATCAAGGAAAAGAAAAGGAAAACAAGTTATTTTTAAAAAATAGTGACAAAAGAAGGCCTATTAAAAGGAATTAGTGGGATATAATAAATGGGTTTAGAACACTAAACTTATTAGACTTGAAAAACCTAGGTTCAACTTTTAAATATATGTCACCCCCCCATAAATTTTTTTTTCTGATAGCTCCCTGTCACCTCCAGGATCAAACACAAAATCCTCTGCTAAATATTCAAAGCTTTTATGACTTCACCCCTTCAAACCTCTCTAGTTTATCTGATCCATACTCTTTGATCTAGTGACCCTGACTTTGGGCTGAACAATATACTCCATATCTTGACTCTGGGAATTGTTAACGGCTTTCCCCCATGTCTGGAAGGCTCTCTCTCCTCATCTTTACCTTCAGACTTTGTTTCCCTCAAATCTCAACTAAAATCCCATTTTCTGTAGTTATTCAGTTGTTGTTCAGTCATTTTTCAGTTGTATCCAACTCCTTGTGACCTCTTTTGGGATTTTCTTGGCAAAGATACAAGATAAGTTTGCCACTTCCTTGTCCAGTTCATTTCATAGAGGAGGAAATGATGCAAACAGGGTTAAGTGACTTGCCCAGGATCACACAATTAATAAATGTCTGATGGCAGATTTGAGCTTAAAAACATGAATTTCCCTGGCTCCAGGGCACCACCTAACTGCTCCCATTTTCTCAAGGAAGTCTTTTTTATTAATTCCAAGGCCTTTCCTCTCATTTATTTCCTGTTTATAACCTGTTGGTATATATGTGTTTGTCTACTGTCTATTTTGTTACATTCTGAATCCCCTAAGGATTTGGGGGGGAGGGGTTGCCTTTTTTTTTTGTATCCTCAAAGACTTGCACAGTGCTGGGCACCTAGTGGGTACTTAATAGATATTTATTGAGTATTATTGACCAAATCTGTCAACTCAATTCAATAAATCTTTAAGTACCTATGAGGTACAAGGCACTGCATTAGGTGCTGGAATTAAAAAACAAAAAACAGCCTACTCTCACAGAACTTCCATGCTAACACGGAGTAGCTGTGTGACAATCACTTAATGGCATTTCTGTACCTGTTCTCCAATTCTAAAACAAGGACATTAATAATCCCACTAGTTGCTGAAGCTAGAGGTTTGTGTAAGGATCCAGGGATGATAAGGAATGTGAAAAGGTGCTTTCAGCTCATTAAATGAGAACACTTTAAAAAAATGAGCTATTATCTATTCAAAGACCCAGATGGATTTGTGATCTCCTTGTTTCCAGTGTTCCCTGCAAGGATTCAAATCACAATTCATTCATGTCTGCCTGAAGAGATATTATCATTGAATATTAAGGATACATAAAATCATCAATCAAGAGCTGGAAAGGATATAAAAAACCAATTTGCCCAACTTTTTCAACTTACAAGTGAAGAAACTGAGGCCCAGAAAAGTTCAATGTTTTTGCCCAACATCACAAAGGTGGGAGCAGTTGCAGATCTTGAATTCAAGCCAAGAGTTTGTGCTCTTATCATCATAGTGTCCTGCTGATAGTTCTGTCCCATAAATTAATAGTTGTGTCAAAAGCAAGTTGTAAAGTAAGACTTGTAAAAGCAAATTCAAACTGACTGTGAAAGTAGACCTGGGAAGACTTTAGAAAGCGTTTGCTAGTCAAACCACATTCATATAGATATCTTTTATTTTTACATCACTGGAATTAGGTCATCCCTATATAGTTGAATTTTTTCAAAAGGCAACAGAGGGAAAAAGATTCAAGAGAATTAAATATGTTTTTTTTTTAAATCCTAATATTATTTTCAACATTCCACACTCTAAATCAACATATCTCCTCCCCTCACCTCACAACCCTACCTTGGCGAAGAAGCAAGGAGAGGAGTCATTCTCATAATTCTTTTTTGGACTCAAGCTTATTCTTTAAAATTTCTCAACATCCATTTTCAATGGTTTTATGGAAATGATTCTTTTCATTTATATAGTTTCATCCATTTTGTATTTTGTATTCTGTGATTCCATTTCAGTTTTCATCAGTTTATGTAAATTTTTATATGCTTTTCTGTTTTCATTATATCCATTGCTTGGCACATATGCCCAGCAATGAGATCTTTGGGTTTGCAGGTATGGGCATTTTAGTTACTCTTTTGCCTAATTCCAATTTGAAAAGCATCCACTTCTCAAATGACAGAGCCTATCAATTTTGGGTGAGACCAAAGTTGAATGAGCATTAGATAAAAGCTCAATTTTTAATATTATTAATATAAAGAGATGAGCAGCTCAAAATTGGGAATAAAATGATAATCTGCTTTCTAGTTCATAATTATCATTAAATCATGTTCTCTCTTTGCCAGATTCAAAAGCATTGATGAAAAAAAATGATGCAATCCAGTCTGCAGAGACCCCTAGACAATATAGACAGAGTTCCCCAAAGCTGGGGCTCCCTGCAGAGACAAGTCACCTGAAGCAATGTATCTTGTTTCTAATGATCCCTGAAATTCACTGAAATGTACACTGTCTTTGTTTTCTTGTTTGAAAAGCACTCTATGCCTATCCAATTTCAAGGCAAGGAGAATAGGGTAAGATGAACAAAACCCATTTTCTCAACAAGTTAAGGTAGGCAGGTTGATTTTATTGTTGAACTTTTTAAAAATAATAATCTCATTGACTTTCTTTATAGGCTGGAAAACTGTTTTAAATATTTATACAACTATGAAATATGCCCCCACACTATCAGCCTGCTGGGTCATTTGGCTTAAATGCCAAAAAGAGTTTTTCTTTAATATGGATCCAAGTACATGTTGTTCTGGAAAGTTTTCAATTGTAGCATTTTAATCTGAAGCCAAAATTTGAGTATTCCAATGCCATACTTGGCTGCATTTTATCTTGCTTGAAAAGCAAAGGGAGAACTTGCAGTAAGCAGCTTACATTTATTCCTACAGGTAAGATCAGGGAGTACTGACTTATTTCCTAAAGGAACAACTCTGCTGTCACTTTAATAATATTAATCAGATACATCTGTAAAATGAAGTAACTACGGAAAATGATAGAGATGGAAGCTGTACTTTTATTAGAAGTGTGCTACTCCTGAATTATTGTAGCCTTGCAGGGATAAACCTTTTCTATGTCCTGGATCCCTGTGGCTGTCTAAAGAAATCAATGGACCTCTTCTCAGAATAATGTTGTTTTATTTTAATCATAATTAATAAAAATAATTTATTTTAATCATAATTAAAGGAAATATTAAATTTCAATCAGAGTTAAGTGAAAATAAAAGTGTCCTTTCCTCCTCTCCAGATTGAATTTCACACATCCCTTGAAATCTCACTGCAGACTTCTTGCAAGATCATGGACCCCAATATGACAACCACAATAATCTAGAATTTCTCTTCATAGAATGTTAGCTCCCACTTAAGAGCTGTTTGTGATGCTGCATTTGATCTAAAATTTTTTACTCCTTCTCTCAAGGAATCATAAACTCTGCTAGGCATAGATCTCAAAAAGGAATACATCTTATTGCTATCACCCATATGAAAAATCAAAGATAGCAGGGAGATTCTGAAAGATCCTTTACAAATTTCACAATATTCAAATGACTAACTTTCAAAGTTTTTCTCTAGTAAATTGGAGCTAGTTTTTCTTTAGTAAGTTAGGACTGATAACTCAAAGCTATAGGTATGTGACACAAATGGCACAATGGAACTTTTGACTATGTTTGGGCCAATGAAAAGTGTCAGACATTATTATACAATGTTAAGAATATGTACAGGATTTTGCTCCAGTAGTAATCATTAGCTCAGTTTAAACTTTAATCAAATATTTATTAAACACCTATTATGTTCCCAGGAATTCAAAGAATAAAAACGACACACTCCAATAAACCTATATTCTACTGGAAGAAGACCACAAGTAATTATTAAAATATACATAGCATGAATTCACAATTAATAAATAAATATATAAATAAGCATATAGATAACATAAGTATTTAATAATCTATATTTCATAAAATAGTTAAATGCAAGGTAATTTATGAGAAAGGGCACTAACAAGTGAGAGGATCAAGAAAGGCTTCATGCAGAAAATGATACCTGGGTTATTTCTTTAAGGAAGAAGGGAGCTCATGAAGAGGTGGAATTGATGGGAAAGTACATTCTAGGCACACGGGATGGCCAATGGAAGTGGTCAAGATGAATGAGGCATAGAGGAGGCCAGGATGGCCTGATTATAGAGTGTAAGAGGGGAAGCAAATCATATAAAGTAAACTTCTTCTATAGTGAACTATGCTAAGCATAAGCTTAGCATTTTCAAATTTCCTCATCATTGATTTGAATAATGACCCCAAAAAGCAAACTTTTTGGTCATTGTACTAAAGACCAAATGTTCTAGGTTGACATATAACTCTGGAAATAGGGATTGTGACTGAAATGAATCTGAACTAATCAAAGAAGTTGAAAAGAAAAAAAAAAAAAAGGATAGTCTAGGGGAAAAAACACTTAGAGAATCTGTAAAAAAAAAAAAATTTAAAACATCATTCCTATGATTTCATTCATATAGGAGAGTTCCCAATGCAGAAACTCACTCTATCAAATCATTTTACCAATTCAATTTAAGGTTTCCTGGGGAATTGAGAAGTTAAATGATTTGTCCATGATAATATACCTAGAATATGTCAGTCAGACTTGAACCCCCAGAGTCTAACACCAAGATGGCCTCTCTAAGCCCTGCCCTTTATAGTATATCAGATAAGGTGATACACTATACAATACACAGATAAGGTAACTATGAATAAAAAGAATAAGAACTCATCTAGACATTATAACAGAACACCACTTGAAGACAAGCTCCATGACATATTACCATACTAGTAAATGTCTTATTGTAATCATAACTAGAATAGCTAGTCTTTATATAGCACTTTAAGGTTAGCAAAGCACTTTACAAATATTCTCATTTTTGTTCTCATAACAATCTCATAATGCTATTATTATTCCCATTTTACAGAAAAGAAACTCAAAGCAAATAGAAATTAAGTGACATTACCCAGGGTCACCCAACTAATAAGTTGCTGAGAAAGGACGTCCTGACTCCAACTCCAGCACTTTTTTCACTGCACTATAGAGGTGACTATAGTATTTACCCATGGACTAGAAATATGCATCAGACAGAGACAAAGAGACAGAGAGAAGAAAGGTAGAAAGAGAAAAGAGAGAAGAGAGATAAGGGAGAGAGAGGAGAGAGGGGGAGAGAGAGGAGGGAAAGAGAGAGAGAAAAACAGAGAAAAGAAGAGAAGGGGGGAGGAAGAGAGAGAAGGGAGAGGCAGATTTCATGTACATAGATACAAGGGGTATTATTATCCTATCAAGTAATTATCATTGTATTTGCAGGTGGCATAATATATAAGAGCTAGCATTAAATATAGAGCTAGCAAAAATATAAGATTAGCATTAAAATTCAGTCTCTGCCATCTACTGGCTATGTAACCCTGGATAAGTAAATCACTTGATTTCTCATGCTTTAAATAACTTCCTAAAACTAGAGATTGCTGAGAAAGTCTGCATTGAAAGAAGCTTTTTTCATCCATGAATTTTGTCTTATAAAATCATAGGTCCAGTTCTATCCTTATCTTATTTGCATGGCACTTCAAATATATCTTGTCATATATTCTGATATTGAAAGATCATAGCTCCAAAAGCATTCAAGTTCACTAGTCAAAAATAGAAATTAGTCGGGATACTTTCTTTTAAAAAAAAAATCAAATCAAACTAAACATACACCAGTGCCCTCAAGCAGTACTAAGAAGGCAAAAATAAAATAAAAATAAACAATAGAGATAAATTACTTTGAAGTTCTTCCAAGTATTTCTTGAGTAGCCCTAAGATTTTAGTAAGCATAAAGATCAGGTTTCATCATCATCATGAAAACAATGAAAATAGAAAAATTTTGGCTCCATATGTAGTACATCTGTTCTCACGCTACATATTTAAAACAATCTTGTTCAGTCTGCGAAGATGAAACCCCACCACAGAGATACTGTGAGATCTATTGGCTTGAGCAGAGACCTGGGAATCACCACCTCCTGCTTCTACTTTCATCTCAACTATCCCTCTTTCCCATATCCTCTGGATAAAAACTTTTAATCATTCTAATTCTCAATTTTTTTCTTCTTGGAAATGGAATTGGGGAAAAACAAAAGGAGAATTTTACATGAATGCTCTGAGAGCTAGTTGATATATCTAATTTCGCAGCATTGGAAGATTCTTAGACAACAGTGATTTTTCATTTTTCATTATCATTGTTATGGGTATGGTTATTAGAAGATTGTTTCAGGCCTAAAGTAGCTTTCTTTTAAAGGGTCAAGTTTCCCAAAAACTAATCCATTAAAAGGACAAATCTGCAAGTCTGCCTCTAGGCAATGAACAATTCAAGGTCAAGGCCCATAAAAATTTAAATTCTTGAGACACTGTAAAACATATGGAGTTTTAACTGCCAGAGAATGGCAACTGGAATTACTTTGAGAAACAGAGGGAGAGGGAGGGAGGAAAGAAGGAAAAGAGATAGAGAAAAAAAGAGAGAGAAAGAGAGAGAGAGAGAGAGAGGGAGGAAGGGAAGGAGAAAAGGAGCACAAGTGCACACAACTTCAGATGTCCTCTCAGAACATGAAGAGATCTATCTTCTGAGTGGGACACATGAAAGATAGCAATGGTACCTAATAATTTCTTGCAAATTAGTTTAAACCTGCTTAGACATGAAACATAACATATTAAGAGCTATTACTTTTCCTTATAAACCAATCCAAGAAAATTAAGTTAGCATGTTTCAGTTTCATATTATTCCCAGTGAAATGGAATTGTAGAAATACCAACCAAGAGGTAAATTACAATAGAGGTAGAAATAGGAATGTTTACTCTTGAGAGAGCTACCTGGCCCACTGTCTAAAGTGAAAGAATGGAGGGAGGGAGGAGGGTACTCTTTGTTATCTTGAATTTCTTCCCCTTCTAATCTTACATGCTCACCAGCATTATACATCTGAGTTAGGAGATTCTCCTGAAAAGGCATAGTCAGTCAACAGATAATTATTGCCAGGCATTGTACTAAGCACTGGAAATACAAAAAAAGACAAAAACATAATCCCTGCTCTGAAAGAGTTCACATTCTAATAGGGGAAATGGTATGTCACAAGTAGATATATATAAAAAATAGATAAAGTAAATGAAAGTAGTCTTCGAGGGGAAACTTGTAGGGGCCACCTCATAGAAAGAACCACTGGGAAAGGTCTTCTCCATCAGAAAGTAGAATTTGATCTGTCTTGAAGGAACCCAGAAGAAATAAAAGGCAGAGAGAGATGAGAGAGCAAAGCATTCCAGGCATGGCCAACAGCCAGTGTTAAGTACAGAGACGGAAAATCTAGTTTTCAGTTCAAGGAGCTACAATTAAGGCACTGTGGCTATACTTTGGAGTGCATAAAAGAAAGAAAAATCTAAGGTATGAAAAGTAGGAAGAGGCCATGGAGTACTTTTAATACCAAATAGAAGACTTTATATTTGATCCTGAAAATAATAGGGAGAATAAGAGGGGAAAACTATGTGTATGTATGTATGTATGTATGCATGTATGTATGTATGCATAGATAAATGTGTCTAAAACATGTATGTATGTGAAATGTGTGTGTACATATACATATATGTATGTGTGTGAGCATGTGTATCTAAAATTATTTAATTTGTTTAGAAATCTCCCTATATGGAATTATCCAATGGGATGGAAAAAAAGAAGAAAAAGAATATGGATCTTAAAAAAAATTAGAAAATTTTTAAAAGAAAAAAAGAAACTCTCATATTAATGCAGATCAGTAATTTTTCCATAATTTATCATCTTAGAAAGTGGCCTAGGGCATTGAGAGATTAAGTAATTTACTCAGAATCAAAGAGTCAATATTTGAATGAGTCAATATTTGAATTCAGTTCTTTCTGATTCTTTAGCCCCTTTGCTATTCATGATGTCACACCATCCTTATGGTCAAGAAACAAAAAAGTCAAGATTTTTTACCTTATTCCACAAATGTCCTATCTTTTTATTTACTCTCATGTCCAATATTTAAGACCATCTAGCATTATACAATTTGGATTTTAGAAGGGGGTGGGAAGAAGGAGGCATTCTTTTGCTTATAGAGAACCTTTAAAGTGAAAGAACCTTTAAAGTCAAAGTATTTCATAAATGATAATGTTTCTGAACCTTCGACTTGATCTGTATCTTCATTCCTCAGAGAATGTTTTTAATATCCTATCTTTTCCTTTTTATTTATAAAGTGCTTAATAAATACCTCATCTATTTATGTACCTAAAGTGATGTATTGTATTATGTGGGAACAGAAGACACTGCATAGAACTGAAGGTAGTCAGACATGCAGATATATGTTCAAGTCCAAATAATTGTAAGGACAGCTTGCAGTCATGATAGCCCAACACAAATATTTAAGAGATGACAGAAGTTTCTGTTTTTTTTCATTCACATAAATGTCAGATCCATATGACAGGAAATCATAGCATTTAGTTCTATCCCCTAATAATATCCTGATGCACAGTAATGTATCATCTCCCCATATCCTAGTCATATGATTATATATTGGGAGCCAGAAGGAACCTTAGAAATCATGTAGTCTGATTCCCTCATTTTATAGCTGAGGAAACATGACCTAAAAGACTTGCCTAAAGTGGCTAGTTGGTTAAAGTTGGCCAAGGCAACATTTGAATCCACATTATTTGACTCTAAGGAAAGGAAGAGCTTTCTTGTTGTCCTTAACATTCAATCTCATTCTGAGTTTTGAAAAGCAATTTTTTTTTGTAGGATTGGGCCACTCTTTTGTTTTTTAATTCTCAGTTACATGACATTATTATTATTATTATCATTTTTGCTGAGGCTTTGGGGGTTAAGTGACTTGCCCAGGGTCACACACCTAGGGAATGTTAAGTGTCTGAGACCAGATTTGAACTCAAGTCCTCCTGACTTCAGGGCTGGTGCTCTATCCACTGTACCACCTAGCTGCCCTTACATGTCATTTTCATCTTCTGAACATACCTTTTTAAAATCAAGATTGATTGGTCCATGATTCCCATTGGCTTCCACATCTGTCTCTTGAAGACATAGGAACCTAGAGGAATCTATCTCCCTTTTCTTCTTCAAAAGTTTTTCTGTTTTCTGTGTCATCAGGACTTTCTTGAGATTATCTGATCCCTCCTTGCTTGACATTCCTATTTTTAGAGAAAGGAATCTTGCCTATCCTTTTTTTTGAACTTGGAAATCTTCTCTACCTATCACAATAAGTTCAAAATGTATAGGTGACATAAATATTAAAGGTTATGCCACTTTAAAAAAATGGAAAACAATACCAAGTATATTTCATAGCTATCACTAAGTGAAGAGGTCTTAATGAAACAAAGCATAGATACAATCACAAAAGATAAAAAAAGATTTTTTTTTTAAATTACATTGAATTGAGAGTTCTTGCTATGAACAAAGTTGATACAACTGGGATTCTTCTTAAAAAGACTTTTTTAAAATCTAGAAATATACATACATATATATGTACTATATATGTATATATATGTATATATGTATATATATATAATATCCAAGTCAATTTTCTCTACCGATACTGCTATTACAAGCCATATAGACTCCTCACCTATAGAAATTCACCAGCATTTAAAAAGAGTTGAGAAAAAAGTCAATGAAAAAATAAGAGCAACTACATTAGATTAGATTAACCCTTTGGATGTTTTTTCCTTACAAATATCCAAAAGAAATCCCACAAATTTTATGATAAAATGATTTAGGGGTGGGAGAGAAAGAAGGAAATACCTTACTTAGTGAGTTTTATTGAAAGTTTTTTTTTATTTCTTTTTAACCAAAAAATTCATCATCATTACATTTTATTTTATGAAATCAAGTTAGAGAATTCTCTTTACTGAATACACACAGCAAAGGTTATAAAATCAAGTTCACTTAAAAAAAAAATATCAGTATCCAAAGAATTCCATTCCCCAGGGATGGGAGAAGTCTGATCTGCTATGGTTCTAATACACAGGAGGCTTACTTTAGTTTAGCCATTCAGTTACCTCTTGTGAGATTCTTAACCAATTATCTGTCTAGGTCAGATCAAGAGAGCTTAATGTCAAATAAGAAAAAGAAAAATGAATAAAAAGGAGAAGTAGCTATTTATATTTTACATATTTATTACATATATGCATATATATTCATTTCCCCTAAAATAATCTAAATAAAAATATCTCTCAAGACTCTAGTTTGGTCTGGTAACTATGGTCTGAGAATCTAATATTGTTAGAAATAATCACTTTTGAACTAAGCAACAATAATTACATCCAAGGATGATTATAAAGTGCTGTTAATTAAATTTGTAAGTCAACAATTTTTGTCTTAAAAAGATTATTAGACATACATTTTAAAAGGCACTTCAAAATAATTTATCTTAATGCTTCAAAAATGGCAGGGAAGGGGCAGCTAGGTGGTGCAATGGATAGAGCACCAACCCTGAAGTCAGGAGAACCTGAGTTCAAATCTAGTCTCAGGCACTTAACACTTCCTAGCTGTGTGACCCTGGGCAAGTCACTTAACCCCAATTGCCTCAGTAATAATCATAATAAAAATAAAATTTAAAATGGCAGGGAAAAAAAGCTAGCTCTTAACTGGATGACACATAATTTTTAATCCTGAAAGAATATTTTCAATTTGCTTTGAAACCTTGTCATAGTGTTGAAATATGTATATTTTTAATTTTGTATTCTGGTAGTAATGATGTAAATTGTGTCCCCGTGATTTTTTTGGGGGGGGATGGACCTATGTTGGAAAAGCCCTAAATCACAACCCCTCCCCACCTTTGGGAGCTGGTCCCATCCTCCTATTCCTAGGGGAAATTCCCATAATAATCTCAACCTACAATTGAATTGGAAATCTTGGCCTGGGGCATAATTATCACCCATTATTGAGTAGTTCCTCAATTTCATCTGGAGATTTCTCTCTAGACCCGGGCCATAGAAATCTAATATAATCAAAGGCTACATAATCTACCTTTGCTAATTTCCCATTAAGATTTGGCCCACTGGGAAGATGTTTTTCAGTGTAAACCCATCTTTGCCAAATCCTATCTTTGCTAAATTCCTTTTGGAACTAGCCCCCTCAGAAGTTATTTTTTCGTGTAATAAACCTTTTTTTTTTTTTTTTTTCCCAAAAAAACCTGGCTTGCAAATCAGGACTGTGAATTCTTTAGCAAAAATCTGTGACACCGGCCTGGGAACTCCATTGCTGTTAAGGTATCTCTTACCCCTCATATCTCACACCTCAACAGTAATAAGAAGGATTTCATTTTACAAAGCTCTTTCAGAAACCATTTGTGTTCCTGAACTTCAGTGCCTTTGAGCTCCTTGATGGGGACCACTGATAGGGAGTTGAAATACCTAAGGGTAAGGAGGGGAAGAACTTATGTATGAGCTCTTCATAAAAAAAAATAATAATAAAATTGAATTAAATTAAATTTTAAAAAGGAAGACAAAGGCATTCAAGCAAAGGGAAACCTTTGCCTGTTTAGGTAAAAAGACAGTCATTTAGGCTCATGATGGTGATGTAAACCTTTCTATTTCTGTCATGGAGAAAGAGATTCAGTCAGAAAGGCTAAAAGCCAACAATCCAGATAAAATAGCAAAGCCATTCCATTAATTAGCCAAAACAAATAGACTGCTTGTGGTTTTTGACTGAACAAAGCCATGGTAACCAGAGAAAGCAACCCATAAACTTTAGATAGTTATCATTTGGATAAGGCTCTAAGGTTTACAAAGTGCTTTAAAAATATTACATCTTTTTATCCTTACTACAATCCTGAGAGGTGAATATTCATTTTTCACAAGAGGAAAATGAAGCAGGAAGAGGTATTTGCCCCAGGTCACACTGATGCTAAGTGCCTCAGGCCAAATGTGAATCCCCAGTTTTCCTGACTCCAGGTTATACTGTTGAGCACTCTACTTTGCCACAATTGGTCTTGGTCTTGCAAAGTATCTGTGTCAAATCTGTGTCACTGTGTCACAATGGAAAACAATGGATCTGGAATTGAAAAACCTACAATCTTAACGTTGATAAAATATATCTTAGAGCTCTGTCCTCTATCTTTAAAAATAAGTGGGAATAGATTACATCATCTCTGAATTTCCTTCCAGCTCTAAATCATATGATCCCAAAGACTCAATGTGAATTAAGCTTAGGAATTATCATTGTTATATTAAACAGAATGGATCATAGGAAAATAAGGTGTGAAATTAGACCTAGATGTTGTTTTATCTTATCTTTTTATCTCCTTGAATCTTACTCTAATAATAAAATGCTGTTTAGTTACAAATAGCTAATATTTACACTTTCTCTGTAAAAATTCTAGTCTTTTGCCTCATTATGACACAGAAAGGAAACTATTTCTAGAGGACTATACAAGTGAAACACAACTGTCAAATTCTAACATACTGAAAATGCCATGGAAGCAATGCTACTGACAAACTGTGTATGCTTTCTGAGGACCAGCCTTGTTAATTCCAGAGAGGTTCATCACCAACAAATTGGCCAATAGATGACTTAAAACAAAACATCCTTGGCAATAGCAACTCAGAGCTGGAAGGAAACTGAAAAATTAACTGATTCACTCTCTCTCCTCTCCCTTCCCCCTCCCCCCCCATTAATCACAGGGATTAGGAAACTGAGGTCCATAAATGTGAAGTAATTTGCTCAAATTAGTAACTGAGTCAGACTATAAGTAACAAGTATAAGAGCCAAGGGGTAGAGTTAAATCAATCAATCAAATAGATTATTTCAATTACAAAAAATTGAAAATCATGGGCAAAAATGTAAATCAATGCAACTAGAATAAAAAGGGGAAACTGTCAATTGGGGGGGGATGTGTACATCAAAAATCATTCCTGTGATAACTATCTGGTATCCAAGATATATAGATAATTAATATAAATTTATAGGATAGATCCTCCCCCCGGTGATCACAAGAAATGAGCAAACAATTATCAAAAAAAAATTACAAACTATCAAAAAAATGATATTGTGGTAGGACCATTGATTTCTTGATACAGTTTCTTTGCTGCTGACACAGGTTCTTCCCTCCACAAAGCTTTGCTGATGCAGTTTCCTGGTCTAGAAACATAAAAGATGCTAAACTGATGAAGTCCTCTCAAATTTGATGGGTTCCTGAGACCACTGTAGTTGCCATGCCTTGATGGCCAACTGACAATTGATCATACCAGTTTCTAAATAGAGATGAGGGGGGCTGCATCCAGAGAAGGTAAATCCCTCTGTATCTTCACTGCATATCTTTGCAGTGTTAGGACAAAAACACTGCAAACATTGAACATTCTCTTTTCTTAAATGTTTCAGTGAATTGCATATGCCTCATTTCATTCCAGTAAAAAACAACAAAAAAGGGAGCTGACTTAAATGAAATACAACTCCAAAGTATCATGAATAAAAGAAGTTAAAATAAAACTATTTTGAGATTTCATCTCATACCCTGAAAAGTGATAAAGATGTTGGAGGATTTACAGAAAGGCAGGCATACTAATATACTCTTAATGGAGAAGCAAATTCATCCAACCATTCTGAAAAGAAACTTGAAATTATGCTTTAAAAAATACCAAAAATGACTATGCCTTTTGATCCAGAGATTCCATTGACAGGCCCATAATTAAAAGGAATAAAAAAAATCCCATATACACCAAAATATTAATAGAAGCATTTTTTTGTGGTAGCAAAGAATTGAAAACAAAATAGGTATCTATACAATGAAAAATGACTAAATTGATTGTGGCACATGATAATGATGGAATTTTACTAGCATGCAAGAAAATCCCCCTGACTCCATTAAGGTGTCTTCTCACCTAATCAGACATATAGAAATTCTCTACTTCATTTTGGACACATTCATTATCACTTAAACTCTGCCTCCATGGAAAAAAAGGGGGAAAGAAAGACTTTCATGCTCAAATAAATCAAAACCAGAACTATGGACAGAAACATTTGCCCTGGGGTTGATACCTCTAACCTTATGAGATTAGTAAATCTATTCTTTTATAATACTCTTTACTTGTATTGAGTCAGTCATTAACAATTTTATATCATCTAAAGACATAAGGTTAGGACAATTGTCAAAAGCTACGTTTTTCATCTGAAAATTTGGAAATAATAATAATAATATGCTACCCAAATTTACAGGATTGTTGTGAATCCTAAATGAGATAATGTACTTAATAGGGTACTATATACTTTTAAGCATTCAAATATCACTTTTTGTATGATTTATTGTAGTCTTCTGATGTTAGATTGAGGGGATGCCAAAATGGAAAAGCTAACTCCTGTTCAGGGAAGGGGTGGAGACCCCGTAGTTGTCCAGAGCTCTTAATTATGTCCACAAATTCCCTAGCTCTTTAGTCATTGTGAAAAGACTCTTTGGAAATTGGCAATTTTTGTTTGGTATGACAGTACAAGAGCAAGCCCAGGCATGTTTACAACAAAACATGAAATGGTTGATTAGATAAAGTAAAAGTAAAGAAAGAGACAGAAACAAGTAGACAGAGATATAGAGATAGACACAGATGAAGGGAGGGAGAAGGAAAGGGAGAGAAAGCAGGAGAGAGAGAGAGAATATATATCTTGTGAATCAATGCCTAGTGTATATGGAGCAGTCCTTGCCCTCAAAGATTTTATAGGCTATTAAAAAAGGAAAATGGAGAAAGTGTACCTTTAAATATTAGTCACAATGACCCTAAGTGGATTCTGACAAAGGGAAATAGAAACTGGGATATTTTTCAGCAGCCCCATGAAAGTGTGGGAGGGAAACCCAAGCTGAGAAGGGGCAGCAACTAAGAGAATTACAAGAAAATATGAAGAAGTAAAGGCTTCTGGCTGAATATCAAAATAAAACACCAGAGAAGAAAGAGGAGAAACCTCTGCATTTGAATGTCATTGAAAGAACCTTGATATATTGGATGAAAGGACCTCAAAGGCCTACAGTGAAATGTTAAATAAACTAAGGCAGAAAACAGTTATTCATACGCTATAAAAATCATAAAAAAGTCATAACAATTCCCTTACTACCTCCTCCAAAGTGGAGTCACTCCCAATCCTCTAGAGGTTGCAGAGAAGGCAGAGAGTAAATGAAAGGGAGGATACTGTCAAACTGGGGTTGAACAAACTGAAAAGATAAAAGCTATCAATGTCCATAGAAGCTTTCAACAGTAAATTTTCTATTTAGGCACAGTGGATACTTTATTTGCATGATAGTGACAGTTGTTGAGTTTTTTAGTGGATTTATTTGTAACAGAGATAAGGTTAATGAATGAGTGAATCAAGACCAAGGAAGTGAGATATCCAGTACAATTCTTCATTTAACATATACAGAAACTGAGTCTGAGAAAGGGTTAGGAAGGTTATTTATAATACTCATTCAAGGTTGTACAGCTAATTAATGAGTGAACTAAGACTTAAGAATTCTGATGTCTTAATTCTCCCAGGTAGTGCTCATAATTGTGTTCTTTCATTTAAAAAAAAAAAAAAAAAAAAAAAAAACCTACTTTTTTCAAATTTCAAAAGGGAAATGCCATTGTTTGTTATCTGATTGGCAGTCCAAGCCTCCAAATCTATCTAGGTCCCCAGTCTCATCCAGACCTTCTCATGGGATCTTTATAGTTTAAAACAAGCCACTCAAATTCTGAGTTCAAGGTCAGACCTAGACAGTTAATAACCTTATCAAGCACAGCAAGAGAAACTGGATTTTTGAATGTCTGGATTATCCCAATAGAAAGCATACCCGATTTTTCCTGTCATTCAAACCATATTACTTAATTTATTATGGCAACTTGTAATTTTAACTATGTGGCCTGGTTGTTTGCTTTACAGATGTTGCCAGTAGAATATTTATGACACACAATTCTGTTGCTTAAACAAATGAACTCTAAAAAATAGCTGTGCCTTTAATTCTGTATTACTTATTTACATAAGCATAACAGAGCTTTCATTTTAAGGGAAGAATCTTTTCTAAAGGCTTAATTCAATTATTTGGAGTTCTGATATCATAGTGTCTGGTTCTATTAACCCTTAAATTAAGCTATTTCCAAGAGGAGAGATTTAAGCAAAGAAGGGATTTTAAAAGTCATCTAATTACTTAATTTATAGAGAAGAGAATGAGACCAAGAAAATATAACTGACTTGCCCACAATCACAAAAGTATTAAGTGTCAAAGACAAAACTGGGACTTGATTCTTCTCACTCCAAATCCAGCCTGCTTTCAACTGCACCATCCTGGTTTTTACCTTATGCCCCCAGTGAAGGACATTCTAGCTTAAGTTGAAACAGTTGTTGAGATCAAAAGCCAAGGTTCTGCATAAACTGCTCAGTGTGTATGTGGCTACTGTAATGGGGCAGATCAATTTCCAGTACCACTTCAAGTGCCCATATTGACAATGTGAATAAAGCTTATGTTTAATGGAATGAAACTCTCTGGTTCAGGGTTTCTTCATTTTTTTGGTTACTGACCTCTTTGGCTATTGATGAAGACTAGGGACTCCCTCTTAGAATAATTCTTTTTAATTGCATAAGAAAAAGAGCATAAGATTATAAAGGAAGACAGTTATATTGAAATATAGTTATCAAAGTGTTTTTAAAGCAAATTTACAGACTCTAGGTTAAGAATCCCCTGTTCTAGAAGAAGACCCCCAGAGAGAGCAAACAAGTCAAATCACCATTCCATGGACCTTATGGATATATCCAGAATCTAGAATCAAACTCCTAGAGTGATGACATATGCCATCATTATAGTGATACTATGCGTAAACCCATACCCCTGAGCCAATAATTTTTGGGTCTCCAAATCTATGAAAACAGTGTTAATCAGGACAAGAGATATGCCCAAAAGTTATTTGATGCTGAAATTTCCCATAACTAGGTTCACCAGATTTTATTGAAGTGATGCTATATTGTATAGAGAATTGTCTCATATTTATAAGAATTCAAGCCACTCTCCAATTGATAAATGGTCAAAGGATAAGAACAGACAATTTTCAGATGATGAAATTAAAACTATTTCTAGTCATATGAAAAGGTGCTCCAAATCACTATTGATCAGAGAAATGCAAATTAAGACAACTCTGAGGTACCACTACACACCTGTCAGATTGGCTAAAATGACAGGAAAAGATAATGACGAATATTGGAGGGGATGTGGGAAAACTGGGACACTGATACATTGTTGGTGGAACTGTGAACAGATCCAACCATTCTGGAGAGCAATCTGGAACTATGCTCAAAAATTTATCAAACTGTGCATACCCTTTGACCCAGCAATGTTTCTACTGGGTTTATATCCCAAAGAGATCTTAAAGGAAGGAAAGGGACCCACATGTGCAAGAATGTTTGTGGCAGCCCTTTTTGTAGTGGCTAGAAACTGGAAACTGAATGGATGCCCATCAATTGGAGAATGGCTGAATAAATTATGGTATATGAATGTTATGGAATATTATTGTTCTGTGAGAAACAACCAGCAGTACGATTTCAGAGAGGCCTGGAGAGGCTTGCATGAAATGAGCTGAGCGAAATGAGCAGAACCAGGAGATCATTATACAGGGCAACAACAATACTATACGATTATCAATTCTGATGGACATGGTTCTCTTCAACAATGAAATGTTTCAAACCAGTTCTAATTGTTCAGTGAAGAAAGCCATATACACCCAGAGGGGTGTGAAATGTGGACCACAACATAACATTTTCATGCTCTCTATTGGTGTTTGCTTGCATTGTGTTTCCTTTCTCAGATTTTTTTTCTTGTAAATCCAACTTTTCTTGCACAGCAAGATAAGTGTAAAAATATGTATACACATATTCAATTTGTCAAGTATTTTAACAATTAACATGTAGTGGACTTCCTGCCATCTAGGGGAGGGGCGGGAACTAGGGAGGAAAAAATTTGTAACGGAAAGCTTTGCAAGGATCAATGTTGAAGAATTACCCATGCATATGTTTTGCAAATAAAAAGCTTTAATTTAAAAAAAGAAAGGATGCTATATTGGAAAACAAATTAGATTTCAAATTAAAAGACATGGGTTCAAGTCCTGGCTCCAACATTTAAAAACTATGAGGCCAGTGATCAGTCATTTACCTCTCCAAGGTTTCAAGGTTCTCATCTACTATATAAAAACAAATATGGAAAATTGTAATGCTTGTGTATTTAGATTGTTGTAAGGAAAGAGTTTTGCAAATCTTAGGTGCTATAAACATCATATTATAATCATTTTATGCTCACTGGAAAAGATAAAGTGAAGCAACTCTACTAGAACCAGACTATGACTTTGTGTCAATGCTGGGTAATTTGGAAGCTAAGCTTTTTTCTGAAAAGGTGGCTTCCAAAAGAATCTACAATCTATATGATTAGCTCAGTGATGAAACCATTTCCTTCTCTTTATTACAATGAAAGGATGGCTTCATTGTTCTCAAAGTCTCCCACTATTTCTAGCAACTTTACTGTAAGAAAGCACATTTACATATAAAACTTCTATTGTAAATCTCAGAATAGATGATTTATATAAAGTATTTTAATCTCAACGCAAAACTCATTATCTTTCCCCAAAAAACTTACCTCCTCTTCTGAAATTCCTTATTTGAGTCTCCATGCATCCAGCTTTGCAACTTCAGAGTTATCCTTTACTTCTCCTTTATTTCTTATTCTCTACAAAAGTTTAAAAGTCTTGCTATTTCTACTTTCATAACATCTCTTGCACCTATACCCATCTTTCTAGTCACATAACCACTACTCTAATTCAAACCTCTTATCTGGATTATTGTAATCATCTCTGAATTGGTCTCCCTACCTCATCTCTCCCCTCTTCAGTCTGTCTTTCATACAGCTGCCAAAGTTATTTTTCTAAAGCACCAGAAGATTGTCCTTGTCATTCCATTACTTGGTATACTCTAATGATTTTCTGTCATTTCCAAGTTCTTCTGCCTGGCATTTAAAAGCCTCCATAATTTAGCTACAACCTATCTTTCTAACTTTATTCTGCTATATAATATTCCCTTTCACACTTTATTTTTCAATTTATTATTTATTTATTTTTAACATTAGTTTGGAGTTCTTTTGAGTTCCAAATTCTGTCTTTTCCTTCTCTCATACACTGAGAAGGTGAGCAATATGATATCAATTATACCTGTGAAATCATGTAAAATATATTTCTAAATTAGCTAAACTGCAAAACAAAAGGCAAGAAAAAGAAAAAAAGAAAGAAAGTTATACTTTAAATTACACTCAGAGTATATCAGTTCTCTCTGGGATTGGATAGAATTTTTCATCATGAGTCCTTTGAAATTTTCTTGGATCACTGTACTGATCAGACTAGCTGTCTTTCAGATTTGATCATGATTATAATATTGCTGCTAAATGTGTACAATAATCTCCTGGTGTTGCTCACTTCACCCACATCCATTCACATGGGCCATTCTTCTTTTCATTTCTTATACCACAATAGTATTCCATCACAATCATATAACACAACTTGTTCAGCTATTACCCAGTTGATAGGCATCCTCTCAATTTCTAATTGTCTGCTACCATAAAAAGAACTTCTATAAATATTCTTGTTCATATAGGTGCTGTTTCTTTTTCTGTAAGATCAATTATGCTGGATCAAAGATGGTATTGTTGGATCCAAGTTTTATAGACCTTTAGGGTAGTTCCAAATTTTTCTTCAGTTCACAACTCCACCAAAAAGTCATCACTCTATCAATTTTCCCAGATCTCTCCAGTTTTTTCATTTCTGATAGGTGTGATAGTACTTCAGAATTGTCTTAATTTGCATTCTTCTATTAAATAGTGATTTAGAGAATTTAATCATAAGACTATAGAAAGCTTTGATTTCTTTTTTCTGAAAAGCACCTGTTCATATCCTTTATCCTTTTATCAGTTGGGTAATGGATCTTATTTTTTATGTATTTGACTTAGTTCCCCATAGATCTGAAAACTGAAATCTTAATCAGAAAAATTTAATGTAAATTTTTTATATTACTTCATTATTTATGAATACCTTTTACCATAATGTAGTTTCCCTGATTATCTCTGCTTTTCTGGTCATGTGGCAGAGTAGACAGAGTACAAGGCTTAACATGAAGAAGATTCATCATCCTGAGTTGAAATCTGTCTTCAGACTCTTAATAAGTAACTTAACTATGCTTGTAATAGTTCTTCATTGGTAAAAAAAAAAAAAACAACAACAACAACAATAATAAAAACTGGAGAAGAAAATGGCAAACTACTCCATCACATTTACCAAGAAAACCTCAAATGAGATTGTGACGAGTCAGATGTGACTGAAAAGCAAACAAATTTTTGTTTTTATTTTGAGATCATGATTGCTACTCCTATATTTTTTTTTACTTCAGATGAAAATTTATAGCTTCTGCTCAAGTCCCTTATTTAAACTCCATGTATGTGTCTTTCTGTTTGAAGTGTGTATACTGTTGAAATTTGGTTTCTGGTTTCCAATTAATTCTGCTATTTGCTTCCATTTTATGGATGAGTTCATGTCATACACTTCAGTTATAATTACTGTGTGTTTCCCTCCATCATATTTTCTTCTGTTCATCTTCCTACCTCTCTTTTTTATACTGTTCCTCCTCAAAAGTCAATTTTGCTTCTGACCAGTCTCCTTTAATCCATTATTTCTTTTATCATGACTTTCTCCCTCTTTTTATCCCCTTCCCTTCTTACTTCCCTGTTGGAACTTATACTGTTCCTCCTCAAAAGTCAATTTTGCTTCTGACCACTGTCTCCTTTAATCCATTATTTCTTTTATCATGACTTTCTCCCTCTTTTTATCCCCTTCCCTTCTTACTTCCCTGTAAAATAGATTCTTAAAACCAAGTATGTATACATATTTTCTTCTCTCTGTAAACCAATAGTAATAAGAATAAAGTTCAATCATTATGACTTCCCCCCTATTTTCCCTTCCACTATAAAAGTTCTTCCTTGTATACATATTTTATGTGAAGTAATTTTCTCCATGCTTTCTCTCTCTCTCCCTTCTTTCCCCAGTGCAATACTCTCTCAACCCCTAATGTTTTTAGATCATCCCAGTATAATTGACTCCCACCCATACTCTCTATGTAGACTCCTTCTAACTGCTTTAATAATGATAAAGTTCCTTGGAATTACATTATCTTCCCACATAAGAATGTAAACAGTTTAACCTTATTAAGTCCCTCTTTCATGTTTATCTTTTTATGCATCTCTTGGTTTTCTGTTTGAATATTAAATTTTCTATTCAGTTCTGATCTTTTCATCAGAATGGTTAAAAGTCCTCTATTTCATTAACTATCCATTTCCCCCCTGAAAAAATATACTCTTTTTTTCTGGATACATTATTTTTGGTTGTGATCCTAGCTTCTTTGGCTCCCAAAATATTATATTCCAAACCCTCCACTTTTTTCATGTGGAAGTTTCCAAATGTTTTGTGATCCTGATTTGGGCTCCATAATATTTGAATTGTTTCTTTCTGACTACTTTCAATATATTCTCTTTGACATGGAAGTTCTGGAATTTGGCTATAATATTCCTGGAAGTTTTTATTTTAGGATATCTTTCAGAAGGTAATCAGTAGATTGTTTCAATTTCAATTTTATCCTCCAGATGTAGGATATCAAGGATATCATTCCTTGAAATATGATATCTTTTTTTGATCATGGCTTTCCCGTAGTATAATAATTCTTAAATTATCTCTTTGATCTATTTTTCTAGATGAATTGTTTTCTGATAAGATATTTCAGGGGTAGCTAGTTGGTGCAGGGGATAGAGCATCACCTCTGAAGTCAGAAGGACCTAAGTTCAAACCTGGCCTCAGACACTTAACACTTCCTAGCTGTGTGACACTGGGCAAGTCATTTAACCCCAGTTGCCTCAGGAAAAAAAAATAAAAGAAAGAAAGAAAAGAAAAAAAAGAAGATATTTCATATTTTCTTCTATTTTTCATCCTTTAAACTTTGTTTTATTATTTTTTGATATTCCATGAAGTCATTAGCTTCCATTTTCCCAAATATAATTTTTAAAGAATTATTTTCTTTAATGAGCTTTTGAACCTTTTCTATTTGGCCTATTCTGCTTTTTAAAAAAGTTCTTTTCTTCAATATACTTTCGTGCTCTTTTATCATTAGGTCAATTCTGGGTTCTTTTAAGGTATTTTTTGCTTCAGTATCTTTTTGTGTTTTGCCATTATGTCAGTGTTGACTTTGAAGTTATTGTTTTCTTCAGTAATTTCTGTGCCTCTTTTCCCGAAGAGGTTAATTCTCTTTTCACAATGTTCATTCATCACTTTTACTTCTTTCCCCAATTTTTCCTCTATTAATTCTTTAATTCTTTCAGGAATTTTTGTTGAGCTTGGGTTCAATTAGAATTTTCTTTAGGCTTTGTTTATAGCTGTTTTCACCTTGATGTCTTCTGAGTTGTCTTGCTCTTCTCTGACACCATAGTTTTATGGTAAAATTCTTTTTTATATAGTGTGCTCATTTTTAACCCTTTTTCTTGGCTTCAAACTTTATGTTAAAGTTAAGCTGTGCTCACAGGGGGTAGGGAGGCACTGTCCCAAAATTCAGGTTGTTTTATTTTTTTCGTGCTGCTGTTTTCAGAGCTAGGGTTGGGGGGTCTGTAAATTTTTGATGCTTCCAAGATAAATTGATCTGGGAAATATGGTCTTTACCCAGGAAGCCCCCTCCCTTGCTCTCCAGCTAGTAATAGTGCTCCTCTCTACCCTAGAACTGCAAGTGTTTACCCTGCTCTTCTGCTGCCACAAGGGCTAATACTCCTCTTGGCCCTGGAACTGCAACTAGGGCCCTTTATATCTTGTAACCAAATACACGTGCTCATCTCCAGTTTGGAACTGCAACCCAGAGCTAGGTATAGACAGCATCTTCTATTGGATATAGGTAATGAAGTTGCCAAATAGCACTAAATCCTACACTCAATGTCAGGAAAAGGTCCCTTGTTATATCTATCTGATCACATGTTCAAATCCCCTTATTTTTTCTGTGCTGAGAACTCCCAAAGCTGCTACTACTGTTGCTGCCCTTGCTGCTGTCATCTCTAAGACCCACTGTTGGTATTGCCCAAGCATGCTGTCCAGGGTGGACTCCATCCTAGTGACACATACCTCTCTTGCCAACCTTCTAAACTTTCTTGAGCTAGAAAAATGTCTCACCCCACCTTTTTCTGAACTCTGATTCTCCAAAATTTGATTTTTAAAATTTTTATAGTATTGTATTTTTCCAATTACATATAAAGAATTTTTAACATTCATTTAAAAATATTTGGGGTTCCAAATTTTTCCCTCTTTCCTTTCCTCTTCTCTAAAACAGTAAGCAATTTGATATAGTTGTATATGTACAATCATGTAAAATATGTTTCAATATTAGTCATGCTGTGAGAGAAAAAGCAAACACAAAAAAATAAAGAAGGCAAAAATAGTACACTTCAATCTGCATTCATACAACATCAGTTCTTTCTCTGAATGAGGATATATTTTCCAGCATGAGCCCTATGGAATTGTCTTAGATCATTGTTTTGCTGAGAAAAGCTAAGTTATTCATAGTTAATCATCACACAGTGTTGCTCTTATTGTGTAAAATGTTCTTCTGGTTCTGTTCACTTCACTTAGCACCAGTTCATCTAAGTCATTACAGGTTTTTTTTTTTAATCTGACTGCTTGTTACTGCTTGTAATATAATAGTATTCCATTACATTCATACACTACAGTTGTTCAGTCATTCCCCAATTGATCCCAATTGATAGGATCCTCTCAATTTCTAAATATTTACCATCACAAGAAGAGCTGCTGTAAACATTTTTGTAAATATAGGTCTTTATCCCTTTCCAAAGTTTGATTTGAAGAATTAAAGTTCTTTGGAGAAGAATTTTAGGAAATTATAGGTTACTCCCTAGACTCTGCCATCCTGACTTTGCCTCTTATACTTTTTACACTTATTCCAGTCCAGTCAAACTGTACCTCGTGCAATTTGAGGTTTTGTTTGTTTTGTTTTGTTTTGTTTTGTTTTGTGAGACCACTGGATTAAGTGACTTGCTCAGGACCACACAACTAGTAACTGTTAATTGTCCAAGACCAGATTTGAACTCAGGTTCTCCTGATTTCAAAGCCGGTGCTCTATAAACTGTACCATCTATCTGTCCCATCCTCATGTTATTTGTGACACATGATATTTGTGACTTTGTATAGAATGTTCCCAAACCCTGGAATACACTTTACCCTTACCTCTAACCCTTAGAATCACTAATTTCCTTCAAAGCACAAGCTCAAACATCACCTTCTAAAGAAAGTCTTTCCTGAACCCTCCATTTACTAGTGTCTTCTCTTCAAGAGAATCTCATATTTACAGATTGATCTCATATATATATATATATATATATATATATACACATATATATATACACATATATATAAACAAATATATGCTGTTTCTCCCAGCAAAATATAAACTTTTTGAGAAAAAAGACTAATTTTTTGGTCACTGCACTACCAGTGCCTAGCATAGTATTTGGAATATAGTAGTTGCTTAATAAATACTTATTGGCTACATGCATTAAATAAAACTAAATTATGTACATCTGGTTTCCTTTTGAGTAATGCAAAACTGAGATAGAGATAAACATTTTAATGAGGGAATGAGACATGACCTATGTTTGGAGATTTCCCAAAAGTTCTGGGGGGTATATTAAAATCCAATTTTGACAGATTCATGAAGCATTATATACAAATTTTTTAACTGGAAGTGATATTCAGTAATCATGCTTGAGACAAGCCAACATAATAAAAAAATTATACTATGCATGTTAAATTACAGATTTACTACTATGCTAATCAAACTACTACCTTCAAAATGTATAGATGATTTGAATGTTAATGATCATAGCATTTTTAAAAATTTAAATTGAAGTGGGGTTTAGATTCTTGTCATAGCAATAACTAGGGGATAAAAGTCTAATCAAACAGGGAATAGAGATGATCATACGCAAAAAAGGTAATTTCAATTATTTGAAATTGAAAAGCTTTTACACAAACAAAAATAACACATGTAGAATAAGAAGAGAGCATTTGCTATCCAAAATATATAAGTAAATAATAGAAATATATAAAACTAAGGTTTCTATAATAAATTAATGGTCAAGGGCTATGAAGTTATCAAAAGAACTGCAAACTATTAACAATCATATAAAAGAATACCCAAATCACCAATAACAAGCAAACTCCAAGTCCAACAACTCTGAGATTTGGCTGCTTTCTTTTTTTTTATTATTGTTAATTAATTAAAGCATCTTATTTACAAAACACATGTATGGGTAATTTTTCAACACTGACCTTTGCAAAGCCTTCTATTCCAAATTATTCCTTCTTTCTTCCTACCTCCTCCCCCAAATGGCAGGTAGTCCAATACATGTTAAATATGTTAAAATACATGTTAAATCCAATATATGTATACATATTTATATAATTATCTTGCTGCACAAGAAAAATAAGATCAAGAAGGAAAAAAACTGAGAAAGAAAACAATATGTAAGCAAACAACAAGAGAAAGTGAGAATGCTATATTGTCGTCCACACTCAGTTTCCATGGTCCTCTCTCTTCATCACTGAACAACTGGAACTGGTTTGAATCATCTCATTGTTGGAAAGAGCCATGTCCATCAGAATTAATCATCATATAGTCTTGTTGCCGTGCATAATGATCTCCTGGTTCTGCTCATTTCACTCAGCATCAGTTCATGCAAGTTTCTCCAGGCTTTCTGAGATCATCCTGCTGGTCGTTTCTTATAGAACAATAATATTCCATAACATTCATATACCATAATTTATTCAGCCACTCTCCAATTGATCATCCATTCAATTTCCAGTTTCTAGCCACTACAAAAAGGGCTGCCACAAACATTCTTGCACATGTGAGGCCCTTTCCCTCCTTTAAGATCTCTTTGGGATATAAGCCCAATAGAAACACTGCTGGATCAAAGGGTATGCACAGTTTTGATAGCCTTTTGGTGGTAACTCCAAATTGCTTAGCAACCTTCATTATCTCACTATTCTTCTTCAGTCATGACCCTTTCTCTCTTGAAATCTCTCTGGATTTCAACTATCACCATATCTATTAATAAAGTACTTTGCAAATTTTAAAGCACTATAGAAATATGAACAATTATTGCTTTGCTTGCAGATCTTTACTACTACTAATGTTAACTTCTGGGAGGTTTAAAACTATCAGAAAGAAAAAGAGTAGCTTTTGAATTATTTTTCCTCACTGGTAGACAGGTGGAGAACAGCAAAGTCTTGGCATTGACCTCAAGGCTCACTTCAGGAAGTATTATTCAAAATGAGAAGGAACACTATAATATTCCAGGCATTTGATGGAGAGCAGAAGAGGAAAAACATGTCATTTAAACAAACTTTTTAAACTTATTTTATTAGAAATGCAAGCTAAGCTGTTAATAAATTTTTAAGGTATCTCTTCCATTCAAGTTAGAGAAGTAGAAGGTACAAGACTTCCTAGCACTCTTGGAAAGCAGCACACAATGCTTTGCTATCTGCTGGTACTAAAAAAGAAAAACTCTTTTTTAATATAGCAAATGTTTGCAGAGCTGACTCTCAGGAGGGTTAAATTCGGGTTGGTCTGGCCTTAGCTGATAAAGACAGTAAACAGATTGCATGATAGAAGTCAGTAATCCTCAACAGATACCTAATAACTGAGGATAGAAAAACATAAGACTCATCTCTTCCTTCTTGGCAGAGAGCTTGGGTTTTTACATTTTAAAAGTATTTATAATTCATATGGTTTCCAGACTCCACTCTCCAGAAGCAGGGGCAATGTCCCCTGACTGGCTTTCACATCTCTCCACATATGAGTGTTTGGGCAGGTAGCCAGGTAATGATTTGATTTCAAAAATTAAGTCTTAAAGTTAGACAGTCAGGGTAGGGGTAACATGGGAGAGAGGGGGAGCTGAGGAAGTGGATATCTAAGCATAAACTTCTGTTAAAATGGCAAAGTGACCAGATGGAGCAAGCCAGGCAAATGCTAAAACTCTTGCTTAAGAGAAAAACTATCTGGTTGAGATACTAGAAAAACCTCTCAAGTATTTCTGGACAAAAGAATAAATAAAATGCTTCTCCTGGTTTCTATAGTTAAAAACAAATGGACCTTTCCTTCTCTTTTTCCTTAAATATCAGGTATATTTTGATACAAATTGTATCAGATTTTAAGTAAGGTTAAAAGATGCAATAACCTGCTTCACTACATCTATTTTGCTAATATGATATACACTAAATGATGATGTACACTAAATACAGGTTAAAAACCTATAAAGATATTACTGGCATAGACAGTGGCTCTATTCTTAAGTGACTAAATCCTATGATAACAAAATATGGCATATGTGGAATAGTTTGTAAATAAGCATATTTCTTGATTTATGTCCACTTTACAAAATGCAAAATATAAAAAGGACAAGGTTTTAATGCTGGCTGACACAGTAAATAGAGCACTGGACCTGGAATCATGATTTGAGTTCAAATCCACACTCAGATTCTTAATAGCTGTATGATCCTGGTCAAATTACTTAACCTCTATTTCACTCAGTTATTTCAACTGTGTATTGAGGGTAATAACAGCATATATATCCCAGAGTTATTGTGAGGATGAAAAGAAATAATATTTGTAAACCATTTAGCACAGTACCTGACAGAGTTATATAAGTGTTGTTGCTTTTATCATTTTATTGCAGTCCAGATAACAAAATGACCAAGGAGAAATCTACTAGAATCTATTTTCTAGGAAAGCAAAGATGTCCAGAAGAAGATCAGCAAGACATTCATAATGGCTAATTTTTTCTCAGCCCCTTTTCTGTTGAATTCAATAGACCTGAAATGAGGAATTATTATTAGGAGTCTTCATGATCTCATTCAAAAATACTATTCTTTTCCAGTTCTGTGTCTTCTCTTACAGTCTCTCTGGACATCAACCACTATCATAACTATTATATAGATATTCTGTGTATCTGAGAAACCTAAGATCATAGATTTAAAGCTGGATGCAACCTTAGAGACCTTTTTTTTTTAAGAACTCCTTATTTTTCAGGTAAGACAGCTGAGGACCCAGAGAGGTAAATTATTTGCCCATGATCACATAGGTTCACACAATGGCTGATTCATAGTGGAATCCGATCAAAATAACTATTTTATAGTTGAGAAGCTAAATCCCAGAGAGGATAAATGACCTGCCCAAGAGATATCAGATAATAAGTCACAGAATCAGTAACTGAACTCAAGATCCTCTCATATCAAATCCATCATTCTTTCTATTTACACTGCATTCCATCCTTCTATTCAATCTCTTTTATTTTGCACAATCTCCATATTGCCTGTCTTCTCTTATTACCAATAAGAAAAAATGGTGCCAGATTACCAAATATTGCCACTAGGTACATTCAAACACAGCATGTTAGATGACAAATTGGGATCCCTGCCACTCTCCCTCTTCCTTTTCATAAATGAGGAAGATCCACCAGATCTCTGCAGGTGAGTGCAATGGGAAAGAATACTGGATCTGACATCAAAGAAAACCGGAATTTTTATCCCAACTCTTGATTTTACTTTCCAGCTTACTTTTAAATTATTGGGAACAAGTCATTTATCTTTTTGAGGTTTCAATTACCTCATCTTTAAAATGAGAGGATTTAACTAGAGAATCTCTAAGTTACCTCCTCATTTTAAATTCATTATCTTAAACTTATGATCCCTAGGGCTATACATCTAGAGGCCTTCCCTTGAACCAGAGTATTTCCCCAAAGTAGGATCCTGGAATTCAAGCAGCTACTCCATCCTCATCATCTGCCCTAGTGCTTTCCCTAACTACCAGAACTGGACAACTGACAATTGGTTCCCAAATTGGTTAGGAGTACATAGGATAAGGACATGGATTAATTTGTTCCAACAAGTCCTAAAAACAGAATATAGGAGGGAAATGTCAGAGAAGTCCAGGGAAGAATTTTTGTCCTCTGATACTTTTGGTAAGTCTTTAGGAATCAGAGAGGACTCTATTTCTCAAGGGGTACTGATGGCCAGTTACAGGGCAGGTAAGGCAACCTGGCTGAAAGAACATGAGGGAGAGACCGAAGGTAGTATGTGCCATACAAGTCAAACCACCATCACTAGCTCCTCTCAAACCCTGATGGAGACAACCCTGAACCCTGAACCCAAAAGCGTTGGGAGTAGCAGTATCCCCTAGACACCAATTCCCCCACAGTCATTATTCAGGGGAGAAATCATTACAGAGAAGGGGCCCTGCAGCCATCTACCAGAAAGAGCCAATGACCAACTACCAGTCAGCCATTCTATCAAACATTTATTAAGCACCCATTATATACCAATCCCAAGCAATGGGAATACAAAGAAAATTAAAGATAGCCTCTGACCTCAAGGAACTTATAGTCTAATGGGAAAGACAACATACAAACAACTATATACAAATAAGCTATATACAAGGTAAGCTAGAAATAATCAAGAAAGAAGGAAAAGCACACAAGTTAAGGGAAATAAAGAAATTTTTCCTGTAGAAAGTGGGTTTAGCTGAGGCTTGAAGGAAGCCAGGGAAGCCTGGAGATGGAGACAAAAAAGGAGGGCATTTCAGGCAAGAGGTATAGCCAGTGAAAATTCCTAAAGACAAAAGATGGAGTATTTTAGTGACACAGTGACCAGCGGATCCCAGAATATGTACATGAGTTGGGGAGATGAAGATAAGCTAAGTACAAGCAAACTGGAAGGAGCAGGACAGCACAGGAATGCTTTTGGGACCACCCTTAAGTTAAGAAGGGTTTTGAATGCCAAACAAAGAATTTTGTATTTGATACTAAAGTTTATAAGGAAAGACTGGAGTTCACTGATTAGTAGGGAAAGAAAAAATAAGCATTTGTTAAGCATTTACAATTTGCCGTAAAAGTGCTTTTCAAATAGTATCTTATTTGACCTTGATAACAAGTTTGGAAAGTAGGTGCTATTTTTATACCCATTTTACAATTGAAGAAATTGAAGGGCAGAGGATAAGTGGCTTGCCCAGGTTAAGAGAAACTAAGTCTCTGAAGCTACATTTGAATTCAGGTCTAACTGTAGGTCAGCACTGTAAACCCTACACCACCTAGCTAAATATGGTCAAAGCCACACTTTAGAAAGATATCTTTCACATCTGAGTGAAGGATAGATTGGACATGGGAAGAGACTCATGACAAGAAAGTAGATAAACATAAGAGTCTAGGAGCAGCAGCAACCCCCAGACTATTGCTCCTATTTCCATCCAAGTCATCAGTGATCAATCAGGGAAGCAACTTCTGTAGTGAAAAGGTTACCCATTCCCACAAAGTGCTAATGAATTGTCATTTACAGGGCATGAAAACCAGTTTACTCAAATTAATAAGGAACCTTGAGGTACAGACAAAAGAAGGCAGATAAGTCAAACCACCACTACCATAGCCACCATCTCTCCTCAGACCCTGATGGAAATAGCCCAGGACCTGGAACTGAAGAACCTTGGGAATACCATTACTTCTAGCCTTCTACTCTTAGTGATCATCCTGTGAAAGAACCCCCAAAGAGACGCTGTCTTGCAAAATGTTTCTACAAGTGATACAGCCAAGTGAACTGAAGACTGAGAAAATTCTTGCCACCAAAATCCTAGACATTGTTAAATGACTCAATATCAGAAACTGCTGTAGAATGACATTAAAGTAGAAATGACATTAAAGAAGAGACATTAATATCTGCTTTGTCTCTGTTCTCTAAGGACTCTGTAACCTTTCCCTCTGGCTTACTATTGACATGTTGTGCCTTCTCCATCAGAAGATGAGGTACTCGAAAACAGAAATTATCTTTTCTATTTTACTCCTAGCACTTAGCACAGATCTTTGCACATACTAATTGCCTTGTTTCCTTCATTCATTCAAATACCTAATTCATAATCATCAATACAAATACCAAATTCATAATCATCAATACAAATTCAATGATATCAGGTCAGTTTCATGAAGACAAATGGAAGACCAATTTAATTTCTTTCATAAAATAAAGATAAGAAAAAAAATTTAAGGGGAGGTCAATCAAACTCGAGTATGGGTTGTTCCTGATAGATTTTCTCTCCATTTTAACCTGTTTAAATTGTTTTCTTTTTCCTAGATCCAACTCAAGTGCTACAATCTTCTTTGGAGTCCCAAATTCTTACACTTCTTTGTCTGTATCCTTCTCTTGCTCCAACTTTCTCCACCTTGTGTTATATTTATTTACATATAGATCACATCTCCTCTATTAGATTATAAGCACCTTGAGGAGACTATGATGGTTCTCATATTTATATCACCATTGCTTAGCATAGAACTTTTAATATATAATAGACACTTACAGATATTTTAATTGAATCTAATTTTAAGATTTTCCAATACAGCTTTAAGAATGAAGCTTAAAGGCATTCCAATATACCATTAATATTTCAATACATCATGTCTATCACAAGACACCAGTGTTTAGAATCCTGAATCCATTCAGTGTTTTCTGTTTTTTATCTGATCCAATGAGGTTTCTGAGAAAATTCTGCTATTGTCAAGGGTTCAAAAAAACCCTACTAATTTACAAACAACTTCTCTTGCATTTGTGTGTTAATGAAAAGCCTAACATTCTCCCAACAAATCAACATAAAAGAGAAACTAATTGTGGAAACATTTGTAAACTTTCTATATCCAAATCACATTCAGTATTTACTTTTGACATATATATATGTATATATATATATATATTTGTGTATATATATATATATGTGTGTGTGTGTATATAGATGTATATATATATATATACAGAGAAAAACACAAGTTTCTTAACTGAAAACAATTTCTGACATTTATATAATATCTTAAGATTAACAAAGTGCAGTATATATATGCTATCTTATTTGATCTTCAAAAGTCACAGGTAATGTACCCTCTAAAAACACAAGAATATGAAAGTGAGTTTTGGGTGGAACCATTCTGGAGATCAATTTGAAACCATGCCCAAAGGGCAATCAAACTGTGTACACACCTTGATCCTATAATACCACTACTAGGGTCCATATCCCAAAGAAATATTTTAAAAGAGGGGAAGGAGGTGAGAACAAAATATTTTGTACACTGTCAAATGGTTCAACATCAGAAACTGCTGTGATTTTTATCAGCAGAAATGGCATTAAAGAAGAGACATTAATATCTGCTTTGACTCTGTACTCTAAGGACCCTGTTACCTTTCCCTCTGGCTTACTGCTAGCATATTGTGCTTCCTCCATTGGAATGTGAGCTACTTTAAAATAAGAATTGTCTTTTCGATTTTACCTTCAGCATTTAGCACAGTTCTTTGCACATACTAAGTGTCTAATAAATGCTTCATTCATTCAAGCATATAATTCAATGTCAAATATTTAAAACAAAACTAAATATTTATAGCATCTCTTTTTGTGGTAGCAAAGAATTGGAAACTGAGGGAATCTCATCAATTAGGGAATGGCTCAGCAAGTTGTAGTATGTAAATAAAATGGAGTATCACTGTCCTTTAAGAAATGATGAGCAGGGCGATTTCAGAAATACCTAGAAATACGTATATGAACTGATGCAAAGTGAAGTGAGCAGAACCAGGAGAACATTGTACATAGCAGCAACAATATTAGATGTTGATCAACTGTGAATGACTTAGCTATTCTTAGGAATTCAATAAGACTCATGATAAAAAAAAATGCTATCCATCTCCAGAGAAAGAACTGATATAGTTTGAATACAGATCAAAGCATATCATTTTCACTTTAATTTTTTTTATGGTTTTTCCCCTTTGGGTTCATTTTTTTATCACAACATGACTAATATGGCAATATGTTTTATATTATTGTTCATATACAGCCTATATCAACTTATCATCTTAGGGAAGAGAGAGGTAAAAGAAAGAAGGAAGAAAATTTGAAACTCAGATTTTTTTAATGAATGTGAAAAATTTGTCTTTACATGTAACTGGAAAACATATTATTTAAAAAAAACAATAAATGGAAATTCTGCAACAATAAAAAAAGAAAATAAAAGTGTTACATGATAGAGGAAGAAAGACCACTAGATTTGAAGAGAGATAATTTAGATGCCTGTACAATTTGTTTTTTATTGTTGAAATTGTTCAATTTAATAATGTCCCTATGAGTCAACCTGTGAGTTTTTTTTTTCAATTAGTACTTTCTTTATTCAGAAATTCTGGGCAATTTTCTATATTATTTTTTCTATTATGGTGTTTGGGTTTTTGACTTGCCATGTTCTTCTGGGATGTCTATAGTTGTCTATTATGGATCCTATCTTTGAGATTTTTCCTACCTTTAATCTTCATAACATCCATAAAAAAACTTTTAAAAGTATTACAATTTTCTATTATATATAAACTGATAAAATTTTAATGAAAGAAGGAATTCTTTAAAGATTAATTCAACACTTCATTTTACAAACAGGGAAACCAAGGCCCAGAAAGATTGTGACCAGCCAAAAGAGACAAATACAGTGATTAAACTGGGAACTAGAACCTAGATTTCCAATCTTCCAGTCTTTTAAGGCTAATAAAGACCCACAGCCTTTAAAAAAAAAGTCTTTAGGACTGAGAAGTCCTTGACCAAAGTTCTCCCAGAGTCCCACTCCCCCTGCCCAATATAATTATTAATGCCTGAACAGTTCCTTCAGAAGGTAACCAGTTAGTTCTAAGGCTACCCTACTAGGTCCTGCAAAGGCCTGGATCCTGATATAAAAGTGACCACTTTACAGAACCACCTCTTAATCTGCATATTACCTCCATAGAAAGGCTACAACGAGGAGTCTTTAGAAGGTGTATGAAAACCTGGACCTCTCTCCATAACTAAAGGATTTATTGCCATTTCTGCTAACGGGTGTCTTGGATAATACTTGTAGCTGACAATTCCACTGGATGAAATCACTTTTGGAGGGGTAGGGGAAGAAGGGAAGGACATGAAGAATGGCCTGTCAGGCTCCATGCCCACCATAGCTTTGACATCAAGAAGCCAGAGATACATACATATAAAGTTGGAGAATTGAGGAATAGGGGCAGTTGAAGGGTGGAAGAACTCAGGATCTCCTCTACCTCCATACAGGCAAGGAGCCTCTCTAGATCTTCCTAAAAGCTGACATGACAATTGCAAAAGGAACTGATATAGTATCTTGAACATCATAGTTAATAAATGTTTGTTGAGTTGAATCAAATCAAGTGAAAAGGAAAGAAATGTTGACAGAAAAATGGTATGGGGTTGAGTCAAGATATATCCCATTCAAGACAATAATTAGTATACAAAAATTAATATACTTGCTTTTAAATGTGACCATGCTAATACAGCAATAGATCATCATAAAGATTGTTATAGGTTCATTTTGTGGCAATTTTGTGGCCCCATGTACAGAAATCAGAATATATCTAAATAGGCTTTTCCATCTGCATTAACATATGGATCCTGCCAAGAAAAAAGTTCAATTTGAGGGGGTGAAAGGTAGTGAAATTAATGAGAAAAAAAAACAAAACTAGCAAAAAATATTTTTCTTTAGTTTGGGAATTATTTTTTAAATTTTAATTGAGACAGAAATTGGGTTAAAATGAAATTAATATTTTTAAAAACTTTCATTGAGTCCAAAAACCAGTGAGACTGTTTTGATTAACTTGTTTTTGAACTGTTTTGAGCTCCATAAAAATGAGTGAGTGAGTGATTGTGTGTGTGTGTGTGTGTTGCTCTCTCACAACACTGTTTTTAAAGTCCCTGTGTTTAATCAAGTCTTCCCTGCACTTGGACAGGTCCTCTATGTTGTTGTCAGGTAGATGAGTCTCTCCATAGATGCATGGGCCCTTTAACAACAGTTCCACAGCCTTGATATCATCAGTAACATGGAAATGTACTGGGTGGGCTGAAAATAAAAAGGCCAAAAGAACTGTCCCTATTCCCATTGTTTAATAACAGAAGTCTCCACTTAAATCGTAAGCCTAAGGGCCCTGATGAATACAAGATAACTCAATTCAAGGCTATCCAACAATTCTCAGATGCTATCAGACAGAACCATGTATGGCCATACTCCAGTGGAATCACTGTGGGAGTCCACTGTCCTATTTTCAGGAAGCACAAGGGGGAATCCAGTTTTTTGCTTCTAATACACTGGGGTCAATCAATCCTGATTCTGTTTGTTGCAGGTAGTAAAGTGGGAGAGGATTTAATACCCTGAATCCCTTCAAATATAACCATCAGGAGAAAACAGATTGATTTTTCTAATCCAGTCCAGCAGAGGGCAGTACCATACGTTAGAATCAGAAATCATTCCTAAGTATGCTATTTCTAAAGCTCCCCCCATAAATGATATCTTGGCCACAAGCCTATTTACTTTTAGCCTAGCAAACCTCTTTTCAAACATTTCCATCGGTATCTGTTATATAGCAAAAAGTTATGAATCATTGCCTGGATTTATTAGAGCAATTCTTACAGACCAAAAAATGCCCCATACATTACACACACATGATTCCTATATAGCCAACAACTGGAGAAGAAAATGTGCAATTGAACTGCTTTAAATCACTGATGTTTTTGAGACCTACATGTGTCACTAATCATCTCTTAAAAGGAGAACATTTTATGTTGTTGTTTCATGTTGAGCTATTTTTAAGAAGAGATGAAATAGAAATCTTGGGTGGCAATCTAATAGCCAAGCATTCATGAAACCCTTGTGCTCAGTGGAATTTAACCTTTCTAAGATTGTTAACTACACCCAGGGCAGGAGTTACTGACATCTAAATCCTTGGTGCACTGATTAAGATTGTGCAGGAAAGAGAGTGCAGAGTATATTTTAAAATATGCATGATTGTAGAACCAATAGAACCACTGATAGATTGTGTTCTCTGAGGCTCTCAAACTTTGTTTTTAGTTTTTATTTATTTTTGTTTATTTTATTTTTAATATGTGGAATAAAACAAGCATTTCCATAACATAAAATTATTTAAAAATAATTGCATATGAAATTGCAAATCTATTATATACACTTTGCTATTCCTTTTAAATATATAATAAAATTAGCATGTAAATTTCTTTTTTTTTTCCTTTCCTCTCTGATCCCCTTGCCTTAGAGTATGACTACCAATAAATTCACAGGACAAAATATAAACTTATGTAATTATTAAGTAGCATTATTATTTTCATAGCATCTTTGCAAATTACATGGTACACACTTGTTTGTCATTCTTATATTTGTACTATAGTCAAATGCTATTTTGATTACTCAGTGAACACTTCTAATTAAATTTTGTTAATGTTCATCTCAGTCAGTAAACATGCATTAAGTTCTGGATATTTTTTTCCAGATTATTTGCTGTATGCCAGGAATGCAAATGCAAAAGTGAGATGATTCCTGGTCTCAAAGAGCTTGCTTCCACTGGGGGAAATTTTCTGCCACGCCACTAAGCCAATATGCCTTCTCCTACCTTTCTTCAGCTTTTTTTTTTGTGTTCTTTTCCCTCATCAGAATGTAACTTCTTTGAGGGCAGGAACTATCTCTCTTTCTGCTTGTATTGCTATTCCCAGCATTTAAAACAGGACTGAACCATATTAAGAATTTAATAAATGCTTGTTAGCTTGACTTAAAACAGCATGCTTACAGATAAACAAATATAGAATAATTATTTTTTTAAAAACAGGGATGGGTGAAAGCAAGCACTGACAATTCAAGGAAATAGAAAAGACCTCTTGAAGGTGACTTATTAAACTTAAAAGAAAAATAAAACAAATGGTTTCTGTATTACAATTTGCACACTCAGTCCAGTGCTACAGTGCTATTGGTGGTTCACATAGAAAGCAATTAATCATTTTTTTTTTCTGTAACATTCCTAGTTGGGACTTATTTAAGTAATCTGTAAAATATCTTGATCAGTACAGCCATGATACACCCTCACAACCTGGTACAAGTGAATTACAATAAGCAAACATCAATCTTTCAGCCCCTGAGCAATCCTGGCAATTAACAAACCTGATTTTTAATCACAATGTATCACAATAGCTCAACAATATTAATAAGCCACAAACACTTTATATATACTGTGTATATAACTGTAACAGCAAAATAACTGGTCTAGTCTATAAAAGTCACTTAGGATCAATGTCTGCAATGTCTGAAATTTTGGACATGTCCCATTGAAAGATACCCAAGTCAAGGCAGCATTGTATAGTGGACAGAGTGCTGAGTCATGAAGCCCCAGATTTGAATTCAGCCTCAAACACTTATAGTTATGTAACTGTGAGCTTGAATTTCTTCAACTAAATGTAAAATGGGGGTGATAATAGCACTTGCCTTACAGAATTGCTGTGAGGATCAAGAAGAGAAAATGTATATAAAATACAAATTTTAAAGCATTGTATGCATATATGTATATATGTAGTTATAGTCTTGGAAGTAGTAGCTAAGGCTATAAGTCTGTTACTATGTCCATGTGTATGTCTATGCATGTATCTGTCTATACATACACATGCACACACATCCATATATATACTATAGAATACCACAGTATACTATGTATGTAGTATACTATATTTACGGCATATACATTCATGCATACATTTAGCATATTATTATATATGTGTGTACAGTATGCTATTATATACTATAATACACTATACACATATAATACAAATGTATACTATATATATTTATTAGGCAAACATATATAGTATACTATTATATATATACTGTGTGTGTACATATATACTAAAGCAATACAGCATATACTGTAGTATATGTTTGTCTATACATATATGCACACAGATACACACATAGACATGGACATATACTACTACAATTATTAGATCTACTTTCTATTTGCATCCATTCAAAAGCATAATTCCTGGCCCTAATGATATTTTTCTTACCAGACCAATAAGAGGTCAAATTAATTTTTCAAAAAGACATTTAATTAAATAGCATAACAAAATATGCTGCTGTTAGAAATAGAATTGGCTTGGAGAAATAATGGCCTGACCCATTGTAACATTTCTTGTGTCCTTTTAAAAATGAATGGTATAATCTACCCACACATCATCTTAATAGTAACATGGACTTTTCCAAGACTCAAAACTCTTTTTAATAGGACTGTGATTTATCAGGGCTTAATATAAAAGGACATTCCCTATAGAATTGTAGGAGGAAGGAGAGGGAAAATACTTTCAAAAGCATTAAAGCAAATATTAAAGGAACAGAGATGCTTTTTAAGCCTTTAATTTTCCTAGCATCCAGAAATAAGAAACATGGATACTGTAAGAGAGCTGAAAAGATTAATATATGATCACAGCTTTCAGACTTGCCAATATGAGGGATTTTAAAAAACACTTCATTTTACACAGGAAAAACTGAAGCCCAGGAAGTAAGCTGCCTGAGGTCACCCAGGCAATAAGAGAACTAAATATTCAAATCTAGATCTTCTGACTAGTATCCTTTTCTACCACTAAACATATGTGTCATTCTAGTTTCCTGAATATTCAATAGACAGATGATACTCAAGAACTGTGGCTGATGACCTGTGGTTGGCTGTTAAGATATCATCCCAAGCCAACATTCAGGAGCTCCTGAACTTCACATCTGTTCTTTTGTTCTTTTGCTCATGGACATGATTATATACTCCTTAAAATCAGGTTTCATGCCTTATGTTTCTCTTTAACTGGCTCAGCACTTATAGGATGATTGGATAGTCAGTGAACAATCCAACTTCATGTTCTGTTTTGCTTTATTTTTTAATTTGAACTCTCCTCCACAATTCAGGCAAAGTTTGAAATCCTATTAGGATATGAGCTCCCATTAGAATGTAATCTCTTTAAGAGGAGAGAGACATTTTTTATATTTTTATCCCTAGTGCCTAGCACAGTGCCTGGAACCTAATGGGTGTTTTAAACTTGTATTGGTTTGATTGAATGTGGCAGCTAGGTGGCCCAGTGGGTAGAGCACCAGCCCTGAAGTCAGGAGGACTTGAGTTCAAATCTGGTCTCAGATACTTAACACTTCCTAGCTATGTGATCATGGGCAAGTCACTTAACCCCAATTGCCTCAGCAAAAAAACAAAACAAAACAAAACAATCAAAAGGTTTGATTGAATGAAAAAGTTTGGTCATCTAGCCTTGGCTTCAACTCTTCAATGTTGAACTCATTATCTCTACAAGTAGCCCATTCCATTTCTGGAATTGTTACTTAGTTCTTCCTAATACTGAATTTTAAAAAATCCTAGTCCTTATGATTTCTTCCCCATGGTTCTAGTTTTCAGCTATTATGACCAAACAGAATGCCTAATTCCTCTTTGACATAAAGATCTTTCACATATTTTTACAGACTTTCTTTTTCATGGCTATATATTTCTGATTTATTTAAAATGTAAATCCCTCTGTTTCGTAATTAAAGCCCTTCACAACCTGGTTTCAGCCTGTTTTTCCAGGTTATTATACATTATTTCCCTTTATCTATTTTGTGGTCTAGACAAACTGACTTTATAGCTCCTGCTATACAAGTACTCCATCTCCAATCTACTTGTCTTTATGCTATCACCCATAGCAGAAAAGCACCTCTGCCTCTTAGAAACCCCTGGTTTGTAGATATCTTATATATACATACTATCTCCTCCAATAGAATGTAAACTCATTGGAAGCATAAATTGTTTCTTTTTCGTCTGTACCCTAAATCCTTAGTATACATCCACGGCATAAAAGACAATACATGCTCATTGTATGGATCTTTATGCAATGAGATTCAAAATGTCTAACCATATGGGTCACCCTCCTCTGAACACTCTCTAGTTTACTAATGTCCTTGTTAAAGTGTGGTACCAAGAGCTGAATATATTATTCCAGACTTAAAATCATCTGTTAGACTAGCTAAAGAATTGTGGCTTTTTTGCATAATATAAGGCTTGAAGAGCAACATGGTCTAATATATTTATTGGTTTTCCTCTCATGTCAGAGATAAATTCAATATCTTTTGAGTATCCAGAAGTCAGGGGATGGGGTTATAGACAGATGCATAAGTTAAAATAATTGTAGTAGTAAGATCTTAGAATTACATATCACCTTTCTTTTAATTAATTGGAAGAAAAATTCTCTAGCTGAGTAAATTATATATATATACATATATATATGTATATATATATATATATATACTTTAAAAACCAAAGAATTTTCTTTCTTTCATACTTTTTCATTTCCAAGTATTTGGTTGCTGAAAAATTATGATGGTGTTTTCTAGAAATCCATAATTGCCTCTGTTTTTGCACCTGAAGTAGAAATTCTAGATATTAGATTTGTGGGTGCTACTGGAAAATGTCTCGAATCCTTCAATGATTTCTTTTACTATATTGCATACTTATTCCTGTAAGTCATTCAGGCCTCTGAAAGGTCTCTCTATGAATTAAAGCCTGTAAGGTTGTGATAGCTACAATGGGAACTTTCTAGTATTTTGTTGGCACTTCTGAATCTTTTTTGCCTGATTGAATAGGATTAAAGCAGGATCCTTGTAATGTGAACCAATAGATGAAGCATTATTTGTAAGGACTAGGGACAATAGATTTTTTAAAGCAAATAATTTTCTTTTAAATTAATAATTTGGGCTTTTTATTGTGTAAAATAACTTAAATATGTCAGATGATATAAAAATAATTCTAGGCCATAGGAAAAAAAATGTTGGATTTGAAATCAAAGAATAACATTTGAATCTTGGCTCTTGTCATTTTACTAACTATGTATGATCTTGAGCAACTGATATAACTCTACCTTGACCTAAGATTCCTCATCCATAAAATGAGAAATTTGAACCACATGAAATTCCAAGGTCCTTTCTTTCCAATGTTTTGCTTACAGTTCTATAGAACCAATGCTAAAGTTCAAAAATATCATTATGGAATTTGAATTATAAACTTGAATCCTTGATTGTGAAACAATAAAATAAAGATCATTTTAGTAGTTTAATAAATAATAATTAGCATTTACAAAATGTCTTAAGGTTTGTAAAGCATTTTATATATATAATCTCATTTGATATCTTATTGTTCAGTCATTTTTCAGTTGTGCTGATTTCTCCTTAAACCTATTTGAGGTTTTCTTGGCAAAGATAGTGGAGTGCTTTGCCATTTCCTTCTCCAGTTCATTTTACAGATGAGGAAATTGAGGCAGACAGGGTTAAATAACTTCTATAGCTAGGATGTATCTGAGGTCACATCTGAATTCAGATCTTCCTGATTCCAGGTCCACTGTGCCACCTAGCTGCCTTAATTTGATATGTTACAGCACTCTAAGATGATTATGTTCCTAGATATCTGCCCTATATAAAGGTTTTTAAAAACTTTCTTACCACTAAATTGTTACTTATCAGTTAAAGAACTTTTTTTTGGCCCTCATGACTGATAAAACTTGCTAAAATAGAACATGTGCCTTGGTTTTTCTGCAGCTTTCTTCCATTTTTACAGTTATGGTGATAAAGAAAGGATACTAAGAATCAAGTAGTTCTTAAGCTTCCCATAAAATAATTTAATTATTGCTGTTCTGAATGTATATAACCCTTGTGTTGAAGGGTTGCCTGCACAAAGGGCAAGTTTTGATATGAGAATATCTTATTTCTCTCTGAAGTGCTTTTTGACATCCAAGTGAAGGTTTTGAACTTCAGTATCTAACTCATTTTGCCCTTACCTAGATGGAACACTGTACTGCACTCCCATAAGATCAGCCAACAACTTCCTTTCTAAACACTCAGATTCACCAAGCATAGAATATGTTTTATTTACACCATAAGTGAAGGACTCACATAGTCTCATCAAAAAAAGCCCATTCTCCTTTTTGGTGGCCAGACTGTCAAACAAGCCTTCCTCCAAGAACCTACATATTCTTCACAATTAGATGGAGGATCCCTGAAAAAAAAGGCATCATTGACACTTCCTTTTCATTTTTTTAATTTTCCTACATAGATATTTTCAATCAGTTTCTTCTTCTCCCTAGCATATGGTTCCAGACCTTGAGTGTTATGACTCTTTTAGAATGAAATAGCTAGGTTTAGGCTTGTAAAAACATCTAGCTCTTCACAAATCAGGGCTAGAATGCCTATAGATCATTCTAATTTTTGTTCAATTTCACAGGCAGCTTGTAAGGCAGTTGGTGACACACTGGATGGAACAGAGTCTAGAGTCCTAAGTTCAAGTCTAACCTAACGCACTTACTAGCTGTGTGACTTCTGTCTTCCTCAGTTTCTTCACCTACTTCACAATTGTTGTGACCATCAATTTCTCATTTAATTATTTGTATCTCCTTTATCTATAAAAGACTTAGTACCAGGGTCTGATACATAGCAGGCACTTAATAAATGCTTTGTTCCCTTCCTAGAGTGGGGAAGACTCAAATTCAGTTCAAATTCAGCCTCAATCACCTACCAGCTGTGTTGCTCTGGGCAAGTCACTTAATCTATTTGCTTCATTTTCCTCAGCTATATGATGGGAGAAATAAAAATTTTGAAAGGTTGTCATCACGATCAAAAAAATATTTGTTCAAAGCGCTTAGTACATTGCCTGACACATAATAAGTGCTACAGAAATGCTTATTTCTTTCCCTCATCCTATTCCTCTCCTTTTCCCATCACCGGGCTCACCCTCAAGAAGTAGGGTTGGAATTCAGGAAAACCTGAATTCAAATCTAGCCTCAGACATTTTTTAACTGTGTGACCCTACAATCAGGTAAAGGGAGTTAAGGGAATCTCTCATAATTCCAAGAGTCAGATAAATAATGAATAGAAAGTACCCTTTCTTGGATCTGGAGAAAGAAGAGGGCATATCAGTAGATCTAAATCAACTCAGAAAGAAGTGAAAATTCAGTTGTAGAGAAGTAAAGATTCAAAACCTCTACACAAAGGGTCTCACTTTAGGTAGCTGATCTATTTTCCCTTTTCCACTGAATCTGAATTTTGACTTCTCTGAATTGAATTAGATCTATGAATGTTCCCTCTCTGTCTTCAGATCCCAAAAGGGCCATCACTTATTCATTCTTCATCTTTCACTGATTAAAGGGATGCTGAGAGATTCCCTTTACTCCCTCTATCTGGGCGTCCCACTATTCCTTATTTTTCCCCATGGGCACTGAACAAACCAAATTAGCCCAGGGGTGTCTTCAAAAAGCAGTGGAAACACCAAAACATTTTGATCTGGTTTGCAGAGTTTATAAATGTTCCCATTCATGATTTAGAAGAAGGGTTTCTAGAGGGGAACCCAAGACAGTTCATTCTACTCTTGCAAAGCTCTTAAGAAATCTTCCTTACATCAGTTTAAATATGCCTCTTTGCAATTTTCACTTATTGTTCCTAGTTCCATCTTTTGGGGCCACAGAGAACAAAGCAAATTCTTTTCTTGGTGTTAGTCCTTCAAACTCTTGAAGTCAAGTATCCCATTCATTCTCTCATAGTTTAAGTCTTCTCTTCTCCAATCCAAACACCCCCAGTTTCTTCAGCCATTCCTCATATAGTAATTAATTCTTCATTGTTTTTAGACACTCCAGCTTCCTAATGTCCTTCCTAAACATGGTGCCCAAAACTGAATACAGTGTTCCATATGCGTGCAATCACGTGCAATCCTCAGTGATATTTAAATTTCACCATACTACAATGGCATGATAATCTAACAATGAAGAAAGAAATCACTTTGATGAAACCACCCATCTATCTATATATCAAAAAAAGAAAATTAAATTTAAGAAAATCACTCTACTCATTTTAAAGAGTCCAGAAAGTAAAAAAAAAATCATAGTTTTGTTTTCCATATCCTGTGGGGATTTTTTTGTTTTGGTTTTTTGGTGAGGAGTTGCTAAAGTGCTGGCCACAATATGACAAGCAGCACATCTGATTTGCCTTTTGTTTTGCACACACAAGCTCATTTCTTTCTAATTGTGCAAAACTTCAGGAAGGAATTATTTGAGAAAGAACTATTAAGTAGCTCTGAAGATGGAGGCAGAAGTCGGAAAATATTTTTAAAAGTTACCCAAGATAAAAAGGCTTGGGCAAATGTGTAATATGGGATGTGTTTCACAGTAAGCTGATGGTCAAAACTGATAGAAAGTTTAACAGCATCAAAGAAAGTCTTGCCTGAGAGAAGGTTATAAAATTACAGAGACAGAGGAACATCTGATATCAGACTGTTCAATTGCAAAAAAATTCTAGATAAGAATTGCTTTGGCAAATTAAGATATTAGAAACCTGTGAAGATTAGAAAAATACATAGAGTCTCCCCCCAAAAAGCATAATCATGTAAATTTTATAATATGGTTTCATTTATAAAATAAAATGACCATGCATATACTACCTACCTCATATTATTGTTATGGAACTTAAAGTGCTATATAAATGTGAATTATTTTGATGATAATTATTATTATTATTATTATCTATAAGTTTTAATTATATCATTGCCAAGTCATGCTTTCAAATATTGTTGTTGTTATTTGGTCATGTTTTACTCTTTGTGACCCATTTGGGGTTCTCTCAGCAAAGATACTGGGATGGTTTGCCATTTCCTTCTCCAGATCATTTTACAGATGAGGAAACTGAGGGGTAAGTAACTTGCCCAAGGCCACACAGTAAATATCTGAGGCCACATTTGAATTCAGGAAAATGAGCCCTGATTCCAGACCCAGCACTCTATCCACATACCACCTAGATGCTTTGCCTTTACAATATAAGTAGAGGTTAATTACATGGAAAAAAATGTGTACTGCAAAAATTATTGTATAACTGCTTAAGCTTTCATCTAATTTACAAGGCAGCATGATTTAGTGAAAAGAACAATAGGCTAGAAATCAAGACAAGTTCCACTCCTTGGGTTCAACCAATAATTTGATATTAATTAGCTATATGACCTTCAAGTCATTTAGACAATCTGGACTTCAATATATTCATATGTAAAATGAGAATTAAGACCAGATGATCTCTAAGGTACCTTTCAGCTTAGAATTTTATTATTAACTCAACTTTTAATTACAAAGCAAGTAGATGAACTGCCAGTTATAAGGTCAGATCGCTTCCTTTATAGACACCTTTATAGTCACAGTCTGAACTGAGAGACTTGGGAACATCAGGACATGCAACAAAACTTCCTCAAACAATCAATAAGAGATCAACATGTCTCATCAAAATAGCAATAAAATTTTGAAACAAAGAATTAAGAAGATGCCCAATAAAACTGACAAAAACTACCCATTTGATGCTAACTTGATACATGGATAAAATAAGTATTTTAATACTTTATTCACTCAGTAGATCACCATTGCCAAAAATTCATCACCAGGGGATCAGTATTTTCAACATATCTCAAAGATAGCCCTCATTCAACAGACACAATTTGTCATTAGATTTTTATTAGAAATCTCCATTGTATTACCTTTGAGAATCCAAGATCACCTCCACACTACAATGAGGCAGCCTAAAAAAAGCCTGTCTCTTTTATACCAGTATTCTGTCAAGAAGTGGCATTAAAAAAAATAGAAAAGGGGTTTGCTGTTTATGTAGTGAGAATGAGAAACAAACTAAAAGTCTCTCCTGGATATTTAAAAAAAATTAGGATAAGACTCCCAGTGTATTGGATGGACCATCTATGGAAAAATATAAAGGAGAATGGCACAGCACAAAGGCACAGAAAGGCTGTTATCTATATTAATGAAAGCAGCATCTACTCTGAAGAGACTACAGAATCCTCAGGCAACATTACACTCTTCCACTTTCTAATGGGAAAATTTCTACCATCACAATTCATTTATATCATAGGCTTTCTCTTTAACAACTGCCATATTTGTAACTGAAGCCTTTCTTTTTTATTTACATCTTTGACACTCTTTTCTAAATCCTAAAAGCAACTAGTCTCAGGGTGAGTTAGGGGAGATCATTCGTACCTTTTATTGATTTTTAAGAATTTCTACCACTTTACTATTTATTGTCAATGACTGTGAATCCTGATTAATGTCTTAGTCTTTCTCTTGTACATGTTTTGTTATACAATGTTCCCTTTAAAATCCATATTATTATTACTATCATACTGATTAAATATCCAGTGGTCAATAAGAATGACAGATACACTGCAGGTAATTTTTTTATATTTAGAATTTATATACATTAAGTATCTTAAAGTTGTCTTTTGTTTATTTTAGAGAAAATAAATTTAAAATATTTCACTTTGTCAGAAAGTCTACAAATAATATTTTAATGCTAGAGGAAATTTAAAAATCATGAGACTTTCTGTTTTATATGACATGCTAAGTGACAAATTGGGAAGAAAATTCTTGTTTTGAAATTTTGATACTTCAATATACTCTGCATCCTTTCTAGAAAAATTCTTCTTCAGAAATTATTATATAGATTAATTTGTTCATTCACTGAAAAATATTTAACTAAATATTAACTATACCTCCCAGGGTTGCTGTGAGGCTTAAGTGTGATTATCTGTAAAAAGCCTTGCAAATTTTAAAGCACTATGTATATGTCAATATTATTATAATTTTGATGATGATAAAATCATCTAGTTCTAAATTCTAAATTTATTAGAATTCTAAATAACATTTGATTTCTAAAAATTGATAGCAGCAAAGTCTCTTTGTCCATCCTAAGAAATTACAAAGAAAAGTGGAACAGAAAAGAAATAAAGTTGTACAGCAATCACATAGATAAACATCAACTACACTGAAGAGGAAGAAAAAGCATAATTTAATGCAACTTTATTTTTTTAATTAATTAAAGAGGGAAAATAAATTTATCTGTTTTTTGGAAAGGAAAAACATTGCTTATTGATTTTCTCTCCCCTAAATCATAAGAATAATAAGAATATGCTTCTTACCTGCCATCGATAAGTACTTCAGAAAGCCGATTATTCACCTGGTTATCACTCTTATGACGGAACTGTAAGAGCAAAATGTTTATGAGGAAATCATTGCAATCACTTTCTTCAGGACAAGGGAAAAAATACTTAGGAGAAACTTGGGCTTCATAAGGTTCAGAAATGTACAGGCCCTCCTCCATAAGCAAGTCTACACATAAACTAACATCTTGCCTACAAAGTTTAGTTCTGTGTGTTGGCAATTAAGAGAATTAACCATACGTTTTCTTCCAATTCACATATTTGGGGCTGACTTTGTAGGAACAATTCTCTATTGATTCTGCATGGTTGTAGAGGGAACACATTCAACTTTTAATCCCCTAGCTAAGATGGAAGTTTCTCATTTCTTACACATGTGCAGTCAATATTTTGTTTTATTAAAAACATTATTTACTAAATATCATTTCATCATCATTTTGTTTTATGAATTTCCTTGAAGTTGGAGAAATATTTACATCATGAATTTTATATTCAGAAAAGTTTTCATTGTGATAAAAGAATTTATATGTTACCACATATTAGGGAGGAAATATAATGTTCAATCTAAGATTTTATTTTTAAACCTACATGATTTTATTTCCTATTGCATTCCTAAACATCTTAATTACAGACTTAACCACAACGTCCCCCAATATCCAGCAACATAGCCTAGATCACAACTTTGGAACTCCTTAAATTATTGTCATTCCCTAGCAGTTAGGACCTGTCTTGCAAATTACTTTAAAACTTTAATGAGTCTCAAAGAGACTTAACTACCTTGAAGGAGAAGGAACTGGTAACCTTTTTCTGCATACCTGTTTTTGGACAAAGATACCTGACCTATATTCTCTGTGCAGTAAATATTTTGAAGTCCTTACAATCCACAGGAATGAAAATATGGTTTGTAGATGCATGTAAACATTCATTAATTTACATATAGTAAGTTAGCAAGCACAGTAGCCCGTTTACAAAGGTCACGTACAGGTACATAAAAATGAGTATTCCACATGACACAGCAAACACTTTGATCACCATTTGCTGGGTGATATATGAATTATGAACTACATATGGTATATGAGGGGGTACAGTCTGGGTGACATATATAATTGCTTCATACATTATCCATGGATACCTTGGCACTTCTGGGACAAAATACTTTCATTTCTGCAACCTTAACATTCTCAGACCCACTCACTTGCTGGTCTGGAACTATAGATAACAATGTCAGTCTTCAGCTTTTAATGAGTCAGGATTTTAGATGGTCTCCATTCCTTGAGAACCTTCACAGCTGGAGTATTAAACAGGAAAGCAGGAAGAAATCTCTGTATTAAACCTTCCTTTTTCCCTCAGTCACCAAAGAAAGCAAGGCAATCTTCGCATATTCCTCTCTATCTGATCACCTTTTTGATACTTCAAGGTTCTTTGACATTTGGTGTGAGTACGCTCTCGAAAGGGCTTGGGATTAGCTGTTAAATGAGCTTCCTAAAATGAAGTGCCCATTAACTGAAGAGTTCTTTGTCTGTACTAATACTTCCCTTCTTTTTTTCCAAATTGACCACAATCTTCCCCAATAATCTCTCATCTCTCCTATCTCCATCTTCCTCAATACTCTGTCATTTATAAACTCACATTGAGCTATTATTTCCTTTCCACAAAAACACCTGAGGTAGGTGTCATGTATATACATACACACTCATTCATTCTCTGTGTCTATGTCTGTCTGTTTCTCTCCCTCCCTCCTTCCTTCCCTCCCTTTCTCTCCCTCCCTCTCTCCCTCTCTCTCTCTCATTTTGTACCAGACATTGTTCTAAGATCTGAGTATACAAATAAAAGCAAAACAGTTCTTTACCCCCAAAAGTTTATATTAGAGTGACAAAATAGCACATGCATACATGCTGGAAAAGGAGAAAGAGTAAGATTGTAGGAAGCAACAATGGAATAAAGACCTGATTCCTGGGACAAGGTAAAGGAAAAGATTAACCTACCAGACCCAATGGATTACAGTATTTCATTGCAATAGAGGCTATCAAACTACCATTTTACACAACTTATTACTTCTTTTCTGATCAATACAGAATAAAAATATTTTTTCAGATTACTGGAGCAAAAGCAATCTGGAAATCTACTTAGATAAAACAGCAATGTAGTCCTCTTTGTTTTGGCTTTTTTCTCCACTATTTCTTAAACCTCCCATATTGTTCATGCCTTGGTCATTGACTTCACCCTTTGAAACAAGGAGGAGGAAGAGGAAGAGAACAGCAGAATACTTCACTTCTGAAACCTTTTCTTACTATTCTTTAAATTCAACATAAACTTAACCCAGTCCCAACCTCCAGGTCAGAAATAAGAAAACAAAGAAAAGGGTTTGCCTCCGGGATTTCCAAGCTTTTATCCAGCTCTAGTTTCTCATTCCTTACTATGTCATTCCTATCCCATTTAGCCTTAAAATCAAAAAAAAAAAAAAAAA
>JAJPUD010011825.1:0-13515 GCA_023553655.1 Myrmecobius fasciatus
GCTTTATAAAAAAAAAAAAGTAAAGTATCCAGATGAAGGGAACCAAGTCAGAGATACTCCTTGAATTCTTAGTATATGAGAACAATTAACAAAACTTAGTTGCGTTTCTCATGAAAATAAGGAGAATTTGGGAAAATATAACTATTTTCACAATTCCTAGTACAAAGCCATACTGCATAAATTCTTCTTGACTTGAAGCATCTGATAGGTTGTCATTTAGGAGATGGATTAGATCTATTCTTTATATCTTAAAGAAGAGCTGGAAATAATGGGTAAAATTAGTGAAGAAGCAAATTTAGACAAGAAATAAAGAAAAACCTTTCTAATAAATGGAGGCATTCAAAAGAGCAATGGATTGCAACAGAAGGAAATGACTTTCCCTCTTTGGAAGCATTCAGGGAAACGTTATGAGTTAGATTTAAGCTTTTTTCCAACTCTGAGATTCAGTTTTCCTTGGTAACTTAACTTAACATTGAAGCATCTTTGCATTCCTGGCATATGGAAAATGTACATGTTTTTGCATTATGATAGCTTTAAACTTTAGAAATGATTAATTTTATAAGAATCACATTTAATTTTAATAATTATGCATAATTTATATTCTCACTTATATGACTATAAATCATTTACAATCAATGTTTCCAGTGTTTTGTTAATCTTTAACTTTTTTGATTTTCTTTTTTATTAGAACAATCCATAACTGAAAGGAAAAAATTAAAGTTAGCAAGTATTGCTGTTTTCCTATCTATGTGTTTTTGTATTTTGAGTAAACTTTCCCTTAAGACCTGAAATTTTATACCATTTGGTGAATATATATTTTAGAGAGATATTATTGTGTTTCTTATGATGCCCTTATAAACATGATATAATTTCTCTCTTTCTCTCTCTCTTTTTTTTTTTTGCTTTTTTGCTGAGGCAATTGGGTTAAGTGACTTGCCCAGGGTCACACAGCTGTTACGTGTCTGAGACCAGATTTGAACTCAGGCCCTCCTGACTTCAGGGCTGGTGCTCTATCCACTGTGCCACCTAGCTGCCCCTTCTCTCTTTCTCTTAACAAAAAGTAAAATTTGTTGTTGTTGTTGTTGTTGCCCCATCTGAAATCAAGTTTGAAACTTCTTTGAGGGGAAGTGGGGGTGAAAGGGAATATCTTGAAGATTAATACATTTTGTTCTAGTTTCTCATATTAAATCTATATGCATCCTAATTGTTAAAATATCTTTCTGGGAGGCCGAGCCAAGATGGCAAAATAAAAGCAGAGATTCACCTGTTCTCTCTCCCATACCCCTTGAAATACCTTTAAATAATTACTCTAAATAAATTATAGAGTATTAGATTCCACAAAAAGATGGAGGAAAGCAATTTTCCAGCCCAAGAAAACTTAGATCAGCAGGAAAACTCTGTTGCGGGGGGAGGGGGAGGTAGTGGAGGGGGAAAAGGAGCACAGTCCAACATCACACCAGTACAAAAGGGGTCCCATTAAACCAGGAGAAAGCCTTGGGGCAATTCAACCAGAGGTGGTAATGGCTGTATTCAAAACTCTAAATCCACAGATCATAAGATCATAAATAAGTGATCAGAAGGAGATTACAGGGGACTCTTTGCTAGTACTGAGATAGCATTTTGTTTCTTGCCCATATTAAGATCTTGGTTGCAGTCATGGAGCAGTTTCAGGTTTGCATGAAGCACTAGCACACCACAGCTTGCAGCCACAAAAGAATAGGGACTTTCATCACAGTTTCAGAGTTTAAAAAATGATTGTAATCATTCACAAACCAGTGCACAGTAAAAGAGAGCAGTAAACACCTATCTTCTTAGATCATAACATCTTGGAAGAAACAAAAACTTACAGGTTCCTAGAAGTATCTCTGAAAACAGCTGCACAAACTATCTGAATCTTATAATTGTGCCCCTTTCATTTGGGAGGTAGAGCCCCAATTTACTATGGAGTTAAAAGTCAAGAAATAGCCTGGAAGAATAAGCAAACTAAAAAATTTCTGACATAAAAGTTACAATGATGACAATAAGATCAAAACATACATTCAGAAGAAATGAATTTCTCTGATAAACACTTTATTTCTCAAACATATAAAAAACTGAGTCAAGTTAATGGAAATAAGAGCCATTCTTCAATTGATAAATGGTCAAGCGACATGAACAGGCAGTGTCCAAAGTAATCAAAGCTAATTATAGTCACACAAAAAATGCTCTAAATCTCTATTGATGAGGGAAATGCAAATTGAATCAACTACTACTCTACAAGCTACTACCTCACACCTGTTAAATTGGATACCATAACAAAAAAAGGAAAACAACACATGTTCAAATGGATGTAGAGAAAGTAAAATACTAATACGCAATTGGTGAAGTTGTATACTGATTTAACCACTCTGAAGAGCAATTTGAAATTATTTCCAAAGGGCTATAAAAACCATGCATATCCTTTGACCAAGCAATACCCCTACCAGATCTGTTTCCTAAATATATAAAACATAAAAAAAGAAAAGGACCTATATGTACAAAAAAATTTATAACTGTTAATGGCAGCAAAGAATTAGAAATTGAGGGGATGTCTATCAATTGGAGAATGGCTAGACAAGTTTTTTTGTTTTTTTTATATAATTGTGATGGAATACTATTAAACTTTAAGAAATAATGAGCAGGATTCTCTCAAGGGAAAAAATACGTGGAAAATCTTGCATAAACTGATGCAAAGTGAGATGAGCAGAGTCAGGAGAATATTGAACACAGTAGCAGCAGTATTGTATGATGATCTATTATGCATAACTTAGCAATTCTCAGCAATACAATGATTCAAGACAATTTTGTACAACTTACAATAAAAGATACTGATCTTTTCCAGGAAAAGAACTAGTAGAGCCTGAATGCAAATCAAAGATACTTCTTCATTACTTTCTTCATCTTTCTCTGGCTTTTTTATATATGTTTTCTTTCATAGAATGACTTACATGGAAATGTGTTTTGTATGACTACACAACAACAACCTACACCAAATTGCTTGTTTTTCAATGAGGAGGGTTGACGAGAGGATAAAATTTGGAACTCAAAATTTGAAAAAAATAAATATTAAATTTCTTTTAACATGTAACTGGGAAAAATAAAATATTAAATAAGAAAAAATTAAATCTTTCTAGTAGCCAGAAAATTGTTTCTTTCATATACATTCAGACATCCCCTTCCATTTCCTTGGAGTATTTTAATTTGTTTGCTTTTAAAATTATAATTGTTAAGTTTTTCTTTCTTCTTCTGAAGTATTTTGTACTTATTCCTCTTATTACTCTCTTTCCCTAAATATCTGCTCTTCTCGATATATATAATTTTCCCCTACACCCCTAAGTTATTAATTTGATGTTGGAATTTGATTCCAAACTCCCCCCACAGACTCATTCCTCTTCTATTTCATCCTTTTTCTCCATCCTTTCCTAATTACTCTGCCTTATCTGAAGTTTCTATAGTTAACATTTATAGTTATTACTCCTATGACACTCTGCAATACAATTCACCTAGATCTGGTAAGAAATATACTAAGGGAAAGTAAGTACCCTTTTCATTCCACAATTTGTCTTGAGTTTCAACTCCCTATTGGATGTTTTGTACTGTCTTTTTTGTAGGTGTCTTTTAACAGATAACTCTCATTTTGCCACCAAGTTTCACATACTCCCTAATGCCTTAAAATTAATGAAGATGTTTCTCATCTTTTGTTCTTCAGAGTTAATATCAGCTCTCTCTTCTCTCATGGCATATCCAATTTGTTTTCAGTTCTTATCCTACTAAAAGCTTTACAACATTTTTTAATATACATTGCCTTTTTTCCATCTGCTATTCACATACCTGCCATCCTAGCACAGGTTTTCAGGCCCCTTCCTACTTTTTTTAACACTTTATTTCCTTCCACATATGTAACAATCCAGTTATACTGACGTACTTTCTGTTGTGCATGCAGAATACTTAATTTGCTGGCTTTGTGTCTTTTCACCATCTTTACCCTCTGACTGGAATCCCTTCTGTCTGTACTTCTATCTCCTCACTTTCTTCAAGACTCAGTCCAACTTTTCATCTTTTGAAAGAGGCCTTTCCTGGTCCCTATACTTTTACTACCTCTCCCCTAAATGAACTATAATTTACCCAATACTTATTTGTATGCTATGTCATATAAGAATGTGAGAAAATTGAGAACAGAAACCCCCTTTTTGTTTTACTTTATATTCCCAGCACTTAGCACAGTATCTGGCACATACTGAATGCTTAATCAATACCTCTTGGCTTACTAGCTAAGAGGTAAATATGGCATGTAAGTTTCATATTCATTCCAAGATTCCTTGTTGACTCCTTCTGAATTCTGCTCCTCTGGAAAAGAATTGCTAACTCATCCCACATAGGATTTATTTCCTTTTCCTTGTAATAACTTCTTATTCCTGAATGTCCAAATAATGTGATTAGAATCATTTCAGATAAATCAAAGTCCATGTTTCCTCTTTATGCTAGGGCTTGAACTAAGAACTCTACTAGCACTCAGATTGTACGTCTTCACAATTTCTCTATAGAACTATAGATTTATATACCCCATTTCTATGCTTCTTCCTGTTCCTCAATAGAATCAAAGTCATAGAATCACATCATTATAGTGTTAGAGCTGGAAGGGAATACATTACTGCATTCTTCTCCAGGGCCCTCATTTTAAGATGAGGAACCTGAGACCCAAAGAGATTCTACAATTTGCCCAAGCACTTTCCAATTGTAGGATTTTTTGTTTTTGTTTTTTTTCTGATGTATCTCACTGCCACATGGATTTGACCTCTAAATTTCATCACTAGCCCTATGAACTTTGTTCAATTCTGTGATTCCACATAACTTACATTCATCTTACTAAATGATCCTTAATATTTGCATTTAGAGCTTTCCTAAAAATCTCTATCAACACTTTCTTTCTCCAAGCCAGAATCTCTGGAATCCCTTAATGTATGTATAAGTTACTTTATTTACCTATCTTAATCTCAGCATCAAAATTGTTGTATTACTTGTTCTCAGCCTGTAATCAGAAATGATCAGGTTCTCAGGTCTGAACTATAAGCCAAAAACTCCTTAACAAGGAACTCAGCTTGGCTATTGTTGTATGAATGAATGTATCATTCAATGAAACACTGCCCCATACCTCATGGGAATTTCAAGAGGAAAACATAAAAAATTAGGCAGAAGAATTAAGAGATTTCATGAAGGAGCTAGTATTTTCTTATTCGTGTTCATGTTGTATTTCCAAGTAGAAAGCAATTTCCTAAGGCAGGGAGGGTTTAGGTCTGTCTTTGAATTTTTAACACAATAATAAGTGCTCAATAAATGATTGCTAAATGAGTTGAGTCAATTTACATTGACCAAAACCAAAGAAAAAAAAACACAACAACAACAACAAAACCATAATGCGTTCTTCCTTTAAAGTAGACAAGGACATTATTATGGGTTTCAAGAGAAATAAAACCACTTTATAAACAAAAATGGTCAGCATCACCTCCTTTAGATTTTCTTGCTGTATTATCCTATCCCGCAGATAGGTACAATCTGCAACTCCTATAATTGCTCCTCAAACCTTTTCATTATCTGCAATATTCCTTCCTTTGCAGATGTGCAAACATAAATGGTTCCTTTATGGTTTGTTGCTGTTGCTGTTCATCCTAGATTCTTGAAGAGGACCAAGGATATCATGAAGGTGATGTCTTGACTTGAGCATCAATTAGATTTAAGTGAGACAAAGTTTCGAAAGCCATGGACTTCACTCATTCCTCCAAAGTTATCAAAGTCCAAGGCAAGATGACTAGTGAAAATCAAGGGTAGAGTGGATGACGCTGATCTTTGTAAATTAGTCTTTCCGGAGCTCAGCTTATCTGAGATAATCAATAAATCTATCATAAAACCAAAAGTGGATGTAACTGGTTGTAATTAGAAACCAAGGAAAGAACTATTTTTCTTTTATTATTAAGCAAAGGTGTATGCAATACAGTCTGAAACTATTGCTTACCATATTTAATATGGCAAAGAATGGTCATCAGGATTTCCAGACTTCTTATTTTTAAGATCCTCCTCCACCAAACAAACATGAACTTAGAAAAAGAAAAACTCTCCCACAATATTTCTCTGGTTTTTGCTATCAGTCTATTAAGGAGCTCCATCTCCTTTTTGCCCCAATTAGCTTATCTCCTCATAGAATAGGCAAAACAGACTCACCAGTCACAGAAGCTTCCATCTTTTCCTTGAGTCCCTCTGATCTTGAACATAGCACCCTTCTGCTGCAACTAAGACAGTCCTTTTGAAGCTGGGTGCAACCATGAATGGAGTACTGGATTTAGACATGAAGACTGGTAAACCTGTCAAAGCAATGCTTACCTTTGGATGTCACTTTTCCAGTGTCAGAAGATTGAACTGAACTATAAAGAATTAGATATACAATTCTCAGAAGAAATTTGCAAGCCACATTATCATCACATTTGTTGTACTCTGTGGCCTAACTCTGGAGGAATATATATTCCACTTGTGGAGCATGGAAGATAATTGAGAGAACACATTTATATCATATGAAAACTGGATGTATGTAGAGCCCACATGGAACTCCCCTGAGGGAGATGGCAGGGAAAACTCCAGAGCCCTGTAACAAAGCTGCTTCAAGCTTCCTAAGTTCTCATGGGCCATTCACTTTGTAAGTCTCTCCTGCATTTACATCACAATTATTACAGAATGGGCTAACCAGGACATATCAGTATTGTAAGTGGCACAAAAATAAATTAAATAGTTATTTATTTCTTGACTAAGTATTGTTGAACAAGAATTAATTACCCATTGAGACTTAGTATCATCTTTCAGGAAAGGCAATAGAGCTTCAGTGAAGTAAGAGTGAAATAATGGTGAAACCTCAACAGCTATTTCTTCTCAGAAGTCCCAGCTACGTTCCTTTCCCCAAAAAATTCATTGCTGATATTCCAGAATATTGTATACTATATTCCTTGAAGTAATTGTGTTTTCTTGGTCACAAATTTTTACCTTTTGCTAGTCTGAAAATTATATCTTTGTACAGGAAATTTGTTGCCCTCTAGATTCTTTATGAATGAACACTTTGTAAAGTATAATACTTATCTTTAGAATAGAAACTGTGACTCTTAGGACTGAATTAGGAGTGTGAAGAGCTAAAAAAGCCAATTTTGTTGTTCCTATGAGGTATCAGCCAGCCGTGCCAAATTCAGCATGTTTTTAAATTCATCTTTAGTCATCACCCTGTCTTTTTTTTAATTACTTTAAACATTTCTTTTTATGAACTTTAGCTCTGGTAATGTGATTTGGGGTTATTTTTAAATACTGTTCTGAAACTGCACAGAAAAGCTGAGATAAAAGAAGAATGCAGACAAATCTCTTTCAGGAGAAATTGATGTTTGCCCCTGATTTATATATTTTTTTCTTTCCTTTCTGCACATAAGAAAAGAGCAAAGGATAACAGGTGTTTTCCAACACATCTGTTAGTAGAGAATCTATAATACTTTAAATTATCTTATTTATCAAGACTATTTTTAAAATTTAATTTCTAATCCTATTGTTATTCTCTTCCATTTTGGTAACATATATGAATGCATGCTTAACTCTGGACATCTACTTTTATGGAAATTCTATATATAATACCAGTTAAGGTGTTGCAGTGTAATATATAAGAGAATGAGATTAAAATGATCTTTCCTCTGAACCGACAGCATTTTGTACTTCTCTTATAGCATTTATAATTTCCTTTTTTTAATATTTTATTTTATTTTCTATTTATTTATTTTGATACATACCATGTTGGGAAAGAAAAATCAGAATAAAAGGGAAAAACTATGAGAGGAAAAAAAACATAAAAAAGAAGAGAACATAGCATATGTTGTTTTACATTCAATCTCCATAATCCTCTTACTGGATAGAAATGGCATTTTCCATCCAAAATCTATTGGAATTGCCTTGGATCACTGAACTTGGATCATTGAGAAGAAACAAGTCTTTCATAGTTGATCACACATTCTTGCTGTTATTGTGTACAATGTATTCCTGGTTCTGCTTGTTTCACTCAGCATAAATTCATGTAAATTTTTCCAGGCCTTTCTAAAATCAATTTGTTTATAATTTTTTATAGAACAAATAATATTCTATTTCTTTCAAATACCACAATTTATTCAGCCATTCCTCAATTCCATCTACTCTTTTTCCAATTCTTTGCTATCACAAAAAGAGCTGCTACAAACATTTTTGCACATGTGGGTCCTTTTCCCTCCTTTGTGATTTCTTGGGGATATAGACTCAGTAATGACACTGCTGGGTAAAAGGGTATGTTCTATAGCCCTTTCGGCATAGTTCCAAATTGCTCACAAATTGGTTGGATAATTTAACAATTTCACCAACAATGCATTAAAAACATCCTCTTCAACATTTGTCATTATCTTTTTTCTGAAATCTTAGTCAATCTGAGAAGTATGAAGTGCTACCTCAATAATTGTTTTAATTTGCATTTTTCTAATTAAGAGTGATTTAGAGCATTTTTATGACTATAAATATTTTTAATTTTTCTTCTGAAATTTGTTTACACCTTTTGACCATTTTTCATTTGGGAAATGACTTGTATTCTAATAAAGTTGAACCACTTCTTTATATATTTTAGAAATGAGACCTTTATAAAAAACACTGGCTATTAATTTTTCCCCCAGCTTTGCACTTCCTTTTTAATCTTTTAATCTTCCTTTAATCTGTTGGTTTTGTTTGTGCAAAAACGTTTTAATTTAATGTAATCAAATTTGTCCATTTTTGCCTTTCATAATGTTCTCTACTTATTTTTTTTTATTTTAAATTCCTCATTACTCCAAATATCTGATATGTGAACTACCTCCTTGGTCTCCTAATTTGCTTATGGTATCACCCTTATGCCCAAATCATCTACCCATTTTGACCTTATTTTGGAATGGGGTGTGAGATGTAGGTCTATATTGAGTTTCTGGCATAGTATTTTCCAGTTTTGGCAGTAATTTTTGTCAAATATTGAGTTCTTATCCCAAGAAGCTGGCGTTTGGGGGTTTATCAAATACTGGATTATTAGAGACTTTGATTATTGTGTCTTGTGTATCTAATCTATTCCAGTGATCCACCACTCTATTTCTTAGCACATATCAAATGGTTTTGATTACTGCTGCTTTATAATATTGTTTTAAGTCTGGTGCCACTAAGCCATATATTGGTTTTTTTTAATTAATGCCCTTGATATTCTTTACCTTTTGTCCTTCCAGATGAATTTTGTTATTATTTTATCTTGTTCTACAAAATAATTTTTTGGCAGTTTGGTATGGCACTGAACAAGCAGCCCGATTTAGGCAGAATTGTCATTTGTACTATATAAACTCAGCCTATCCATGAACAACTGATATTTTTTCCAATTGTTTAGATCTGACGTTATTTGTGTAAGAAGTATTTGGTAGTTGTATTCATATAGTTCCTGTGTCTGTCTTGGTAGGTAGACAACTAAAGATTATATTTTGTCCATAGTTATTTTAAATGGAATTTCTATTTCTATCTCTTCCTGATGGGCTTGTTGTCAGTAATATATAGAAATGCTGATGATTTGTATGGGTTTATTTTGTACCCTGCAACTTTACTAAAGCTGTTAATTATTTCAAATAAGTTTTGGGATGATTTTCTAGGATTCTCTAAATATGCCATCATATCATCTGCAAAGAGTGAAAGTTTTATCTCCTCATTGCCTATTCTAATTCCTTTAATTTCTTTTTCTTTTCTTATTGCTAAAGTCAACACTTATAGCACAATATTAAATAATAGTGGTGAATAATGGGCACCTTTCTTTCATCCCAATCTTTTTGGAAATACATCCAGCCTCTCTCCATTACAAATAATACTTGCTGTTGATTTTAGATAGATAATGCTTATATTTTTAAGGAAAGCCCCTTTATCTCTATGCTCTCTCATGGTTTTAGTAGGAATGGGTGCTGTATTTTGTCAAAAGCTTTTGAGATTTTCGTATGATTTCTGTTGGTTTTGTTATTGATATGGTTGATTATGACAATGATTTTCCTGAAATTAAACCAGCCCTACATTCCTGGTATAAATCCACCTTGGTTATAGTGTATTATTATTCTGCTGATAAGTTGCTGTCATCCCTTTGCTAATATTTTATTTAAAATTCTTGCATTTCATTGGAGAGATTGATCTGAATTTTATCTCTTTTGGCTTGTTGTGGTTTAGGTATCAGTACCATATTTGTGTCATAAAAGGAATTTGGCAGAACTACTTCTTTACCTATTTTTCCAAATAGTTTACATAGTATTGGAATTACTTGTTCAATTTCTTTTTTCTAAAATGAGATTATTTAAGTAACTTATGTACTTATTAAGTTGGGCAATTTATACTTTTGTAAGTATTCATTCATTTCAATTGGATTGTCAGATTTGCTGCCATGCATTTGGGCAAAAAAGTTCCTAATTTTTAAAGTTATTTTTTCATTGGTGATAATTTCACCATTTTCATGTTTCATGCTGGTGATTTGTTTTTTTTTTCTTTCCTTTTTATAATAAAATTAACAAAAATTGTATCTATTTTATTGGTTTATTTATGAAACCAATTCTTAGTTTTACTAATTAGTTCAAGAGTTCTCTTAAGTACAATTTTATTAATCTCTCCTTTGAGTTTCAGAATTTTTAATTTGGTATTGAATTGGGGGTTTTGAGTTGTTCTTTTTCTAATTTTTTTAGTTGCATGCCCAATTCTTTGATCTCCTCTTTCTGTATTTTATTCATATAGCTATTGAGAGATATAAAATTCCCCCTAAGAACTGCTTTGGCTGTGTCTCATAGGTTTTGATATGTTGTTCATTTCTCTTGGAAGAAATTACAGATTCTTTCTGTGGTTTGTTATTCCCATTCGTTCTTTGAAAAAATTAGAATGTTTAATTTCCAATTGATTTTAATCTATTTTCCCCTGATGTTTTATGGAATATAATTTCATTGCATAGTGATCTCAAAAGGCAGCATTTACTATTTTGGTTTTCATGCATTTAATTATGAAGTTTTTATGCCCAATACATGGTCAATTTTGTGTAGGTGCCATGTCTGCTGAGAAAAAGGTGTATTCATTTCTGTCTCTATTTTATTTTTTCTAGAAGTCTATTATATCTAGGTTTTCTAGGAACCTTTTCATCTCCCTGCTTTCTTTCTTGTTTATTTTGTTAGATTTGTCTGATTCTGAGAGGGAATTGTTGAGGTCCCCCACTAATACAATTTTGCTGTCTATTTCTTATTGTTGGCTTAATGTATTATGTAGGAATTTGTATTCTCTACCAGTTGGTGCATATGCATTTAGTATAGTTACTACTTCAATGTTTATGATATCCTTTATCAAGATGCACTTTCCTTCCTTAACTCTTTTAATTAGAATTATTTTAACTTTTGCTTTATCTGAGATCAGAATTGCTACTCCTGCTTTTTTTTATTTCAGCTGAAATATAATAAATTCTGTTCCAGTCTTTTATTTATTCTGTATATGTCTCTCTCTATGTCACGTGTTTCTTATAAACATACTGTAATATTTTACTTTTTAATCCACTCTGCCATTCATTTCTGTTTCATGGGAGAGTTCATCTCATTCACATTCATAGTTATGATTACCACCTCTGTATTTCCTTCCATCCTATTTTCTTCCATGTATATACTTTTGTTCTTTCTTTCTTTTTTTTATTTGCAAAACATATGTATGGGTAATTCTTCAACATTGACCCTTACAAAGCTTTCTGTTACAAATTTTCCGCCCTACTCCCCACCCCTCCCCTAGATGGCAGGATACTTTTGTACTTTCTTTCCACCCTGTCCTTAGTAGTCCTTTACTTTTTTGACCTACATCACCTATTACTTTATTCTCTAGCACCCCTCCTCCTTCTCTTACCTTTTTTCCCTAGTATTTCTGCCCTCCCTTCTTTCCAGCCCATCCCTTTTCTTTCCTCTTTCTCCTACTACTCCTTTATAGAGTTAGATAAGTTTCTGTACCTAACAAAATGATTAAGTTATTCCATCCTTGAGCAAAAACTGATGAAATCAAGCTTCAGATAATATTCATCTCCCTCCCTTCTTTAGGTCTGTTGTGCCTCTTCAAGTGATCTAAATTGTCCCATTATATCTCCTCTTTCTTCTTTTAATACAGATTTTTTTCCACTCCTTAATGTCTTTTTATTTGATATTATCACATGAGAGCACATTCACAACCACACTTTCTGTCTATATGATGCCCTATCTTGGTCTGTCCCGGAAATAAATACAGTTTTTAAGAGTTACAGATATGATTTTCCCATCTAAAATGAGTTTAAATTTAAACTTATATATAAATATATAAGTTTAAATTTATAATTACATATATATTTTTTCCTCTGTTTATGCTTTTCTTGAATCTTGTGCTTGTAGATAAAATTTTCTGGTTAGTTCTTTTTGTTTGTTTGTTTGCTTTCAATAGAAATGATTGAAACTCTCTTACTTTACTAAAAACCCATTGCCTACCCTAAAAGATGATGCTTAGTCTCACTGGATAGTTGATTCTTAGTTGTAACTCCAGGTCCTTTGCTTTCCAAAATATAATATTCCAAGACCTCTGGTCCTTTATTGTAGAAGCTGCCAGATTCTGGGTAATCTTGACTGTTGCTTCTTGACATGTGAATTATTTTTGTCTGGCAGCTTGCAGCATTTTTTTCTTGAGATTTTACTTCTGGAATTTTGCAACAATGTTTCTTAGGCCTTTCCTTGTAGGGTCTCTTTCTAAAGGTGATTGATGTATTCTTTCCGTGACTATTTTTCACTCTGCTTTTTAGTATATCAAAGCAGTTTTTGTTTGTTTGTTTGTTTGTTTGATTTCTTGAAAAATGTTATTCAAGCTCTTTTTTTTTTGCTCATGGCCTTAAAATAATTTTTAAATTCTCTTCTAATTCAGTTTTCCAGATCAGCTATTTTTCTACTGAAGTATTTTACATTCTCTTTCACCTTTTCATTCTTTTTAGTTTGTTTGACTGATTCTTGCTATGCCAAATAGTCAATAGCTTCAGTTTGCTGTGTTCTAGTTTTCAATTTGTGATTCTCTTTAGTTAGCTTTTTTATCTCTTTTTCCATTTGGTGAATTCTGTTTTTGAAAATATTCTTTTCTTCAGTGATTTTTTTAGCATTTGATCAATTGTATTTTTTAAGGAGTTGTATTCATTTTCCAAGCTGAGTCTTTCTTACATACCTCTCATTTCTTTTCTCAATTTTTTCTTCTAGCTTTTTTATTTGACTTTTAAAGTCTTGTGAGCAATTCCAAGAAGCCTTTTTAGACGTGACACCAATTCATATTATTCCTTAAGATTTCCCCTGTGGATATTTTGTCCTCAGTAAAGTTAGTGTTTTGGTCTTCCTTGTAAGCATAGTAGCTTTCTGAGGTCAAGGTTCTTTTCTGTTTTTTGCTCATTTTCTTTTTTTT
>JAJPUD010011825.1:16712-37607 GCA_023553655.1 Myrmecobius fasciatus
ATATATATATATATATATATATATAAAGATGATAATTATACAAATTGCTAGAGAAATCCAAATCAATCAGGACAAGAAGAGAGAAAATAGAGCCCATTCTTTAAGAAATGGGGTCAGATAGACATAGTGACTATACTTACTTATGCTACAGTAGTAGTGGCTGTCCTTCATTCTCAAAGAGGACCAAAATGACATCACTTATAGCAGAGTCAAGTTAGTGGAGCAGTCCTGAAACTATAGGCTCAGTATAAGTCTGAATGAGAGAGTGACCCTTTTTTCGTCCCCTTTTCTTCTCCAGGAAAAAGTCAAGTTTCTCTATTTGCTAGAAACCCCCTTTTCAATTCTTGCTTCTACTGTCTCTCCTATGCTATTTGAGAAGCAGAGTTTTGTAGCTTCCTTTGCTTGTTTTCTCCCTCCAACTGTTTACTTTTGGTGTTAATTTGTTATAAAGTCAGTTGATGAGCAAGATTCAGGCTAGTTGCTCTGTTTATGTAGTCCTTATCTAAAGATTAAGAAAGAATAAGAAATTCCCCTTTATTCAATGAAACTGCTATAGAGGCCAAAGCCATAGAAAAAGCAAAAGTACTTCTAAGAGTCTTCCAGAGTTCTCCAAGATGAAATAAAGGAAAAAAATACTTCTGAATCTGTTTCTTCCACTTTTGTAAAGACACTGCGTCAGAAAATATTATACTTGAAAAGAAAAAGGCATTGTAGCTTTGGTCTGAGAGCTTCTGAGTGGCACATTTTCCAATGTGCTTCAGAAACTAGCCCCAGTGGAAGGAATTACATCCTGCAAGGCTCTCTCAATTTCAGGGAACCTTGCTGGAAGATTTTCTCTGAATGTGTGAAGTTACCATAGTAATACTCAGAATACCACTAGTGCCTAAACTTGCTTATGAGAGTCGATTTCTGGTTAGATTAGTACAAAGGTAGGCAGAAAAAACCACCTTGGAACTTTGCTCTGTTATTTCTTATCAAAGGTGTCTTTCCATAATGTTTCATTTTAAACTCTGTTTAAAATATTTCAAAAGATGCAATGTTATCTTCAAGGAACAGGAGTAGAAAAGACCCAGTTTTTTACCTCTGGGTTGATGCAGATGCCCTGGTATTCAGTCCAATAAAAGGGAGAAAACAGAGACACAAGGACTCCAAAATCTGGTGGATTAGGTTAGGTAGCAATGAGGATTCATATGTGCACATTTCAAGAGATCACAGTTTCTTTGAGGATGGACTAAGAATAGAAGCCTGCTAGCAGCAGCAGTATCTCGTTTTTGTTTTCACAAAATTTCAAAAATTTTGTTTCATAGCATGAAATACGATGCAGCCCTACATGTTTGGGGAGTAGAGGAGAAAGGAATGAGAAAAAATGTGAATATCTAAACTGCCACTGTAGAAACACAAATAGACAATGAAGGATTTAACAGCAATAACAAAAGAATTCTCTAAAATTGGGTGTTGGGCCATGGCACCATCCTCTACTTTTCCTTGATTTATAGCCTGAGAAAGATTATCTATGATTCCCAACCTAAAGGTCTCTGTCTCTTTTTGCAATATGCATCAAAATAGATTTAATGTACTGTTTTGTTTGTTTTTTTCCCTTAATTCATAAGTTTTAAATTACGGTTTAATTAAATGACTTGCTTTGGAGGCTTACAACCCTAACGACAAGAATAGCAGCCTGTGGCTCTCTCTTTTGGATTAGTCTTCTTTCAAGATAAATAATCAGTATCTTAGTTTCTTCTATATAAGCTAATTTTTTTTTTATTTTCCTTCCTATTATTAAAAGAAAAAAAGTTTTTTTAACAGCTTCATTAAAGTGTTGGGAAATATTTAGAGGGTTAATTGTATTTGAGGAATAAATACTAAGACAAATGGAAGCATGGTTAAACCCTTGGCTCTGAGTTAGAGATCATCAAATTCTACTTTTGATGTTTGCTACATTTGAGATTCATTCATTTGTAAATTGAAGGATTTGAACTACATGAACTTCTAGCTCTGGAATTAGGATCCTAAGAACTTTGTTAATTTAAAAAGTCATATCTTTCCCATGTTCATAAATGCAATATGCTTACTTAATGGTTTAAATTGCCCTATTCTTCTTGTCTTCACTGATGAACTTATTGATGTTCTTGAATTACCTTCTAATTGTTTCTTCAATTAGAGAACAAGGCAGATTATTCCTTAATCATTTACTATGTATTTAACAGATACAAAATGCTCTACTTGTTTTTGGCAAAGATCTAAAGGTAATCATAAAATGGGCTAGCCCTCATACAGTTTACAATATTGCACAGGGTCACCTGGGTAGGACAGTGAATAGAGTGCTGGGCCTGGAGTTAGGAAGACCTGCCATATTAATCCTCATCTCTACCTAACTTAAATTCTTGCCTCAGTTTCATCAGTAGTAAAATGGGCATAATAAAAGCACCTATCTCTTAGGGTTTTTTGAGTATCAAATGAGATAATATTTGTAAAGCATTTTACATAGTGCTTAGCCCATAGTATGTACTCAATAAAATGTATTTCTTTCCTGTTTTCCCCCTAGCATTGATGCTCATACAAATGTCACATTGTGGTAGAGCAAAAAAATCACTGAATTTGGAGTCAAGAGATATGAATTTGACAACTGGGTCTTCTTGGATATAGCTGTTCTTTTTTATTAAAAGCAAAGCACAATTCCCTCAGTAATGGAGTAAAATTTTGTTTAATGAGTATTTATCATTTGTCTCCTGTGTATTTAACACTGCCATGTAGCTAGCTGTCTGTAGTCTTTAGTTCTTCAAATGTGATACAAATGCAAACTAAATGATTTCTAAGAACTCATTCAGTATTACAATCCCATGTTTCAATTTAAGAGACTTGTGAAAAGTTCTCTCCTCTTCTCATCTTTCCAAGGCCTCTCAATCCCATAAAGTCACTGAAGCTATTTTTTTCTTACACATCCTCTCCTCCTTCTCTTTGTCCATCTCTCTGTTTCTGTCTGCCTCTCACCCACATCCACCCACTCACACCCACACCCACAGATTCATATCCACCCACTCATACACACATACTTCCTGTAGCCCTTCTTCCTCTAATGACAAAGAAAATAGTGTAGGCACCACACAATTTAAGTTCATTTTTTAAAACCCTAACATTATATTCTAGTTTAGTTATTGAGCTTTTTTTTTACTTTTAGTGAGATTAAGTCCTGGGAGGAGGGTACTGTAATTATGATTTTCCCTTTCAAAAATCATCAGCAATAGCAGCATAGATAGATAGACAGATAGGAAGTATTAAGCACTTACTTTATACCAGACACTTTGAAGATAAAATACAAGAAAAAAGAAAGACAATTTTTGACCTCGAGGAGTTAAAATTTTAATGGGGAAAGCAAATACACAATCAGGGAGGGAGTAGATGGGTATTTGAACTGAAACTATGCCTTCATCACTTACTAAGCTCCTCAAAATGCTGTGCTTGGTTCTAAAGAAGATAGAAAGATCAGATGGCTCTGCTGAAGAGGGTAAATAAAGACTAAATCTAGCAGGTCATTGGGAAAGGCATTATTAGGAAACAAAACTATTCCTTGAGACAAGCAGGAAAGACTGATAATCTCTTAAGTAATCTTTTGTTACCCTAAGTAATTCTTTATTGCAATAGGCCTTAGTTGCATTCCTTGTTCAATTTCCTGTATTGACAAACCTTATAAATACTGTATCCAATCAGAAGGCCAAATAATGGTTAACCCCCAAGGATATTTTTCTCCAGTAAAAGCTACTTGCACATCACTTGCCTGCTAACTCCTACAAGGACTCTAACTTTTTTTTTAGGATTATCAACTGGCATAACCCCTCAATTCTTTGCAGATTCATTAGGAACAGCAGCTTGTGGCAGAAAGTTCTTTAAGAACTCTCATGTCTGGGGCAGCTAAGTGGTGCAGTGGATAGAGTACCAGCCTTGAAGTCAGGAGGACCTGAGTTCAAATGTGACCTCAGGTACTTAACACTTCCTAGCTGTGTGACCCTGGGCAAGTCATTTAACACCAATTGCCTCAACAAAAACAACCAAAAAAAAAAAAAAAAAAGAACTGCCATGTCTAATGGCATCTTCCCCCTTGTTAATTGTGAGTTCTTCTATGGAACTTAATGCCTGAGTGTTAACCTTTGTTAATTGTTAATTGTTAAAAATCCCTTATACAAAATAACCCTCCCTGTTAGGAGCATTAAAAAATTATTTTGGCATGTAAAGGGAGAGTCCTGAAACATCAATATATTTTTTGGGTTCAATACTTCTGTACCCCTGAACCCCATACAGGAAGAGTCTGGCTATAATCCCATATGCCATCACTGCCCTCATACAGGTTACAATCTCATACAAAACTAAGTGGTTCAGTGGATAGAGGACCGGGCTTAAAGTCAGGAAAACCTGAATTCAAATGCAGCCAAAATTCAGGATTTCTATGGCTTAGAAGTCTAAAAGACAGGAACAAGTTCAAGAGAAGAATGAAAAGAGTCATGGGATGAATGCTGTCTTGGGTGCCTCCATATAATGATGGCTCCAGAAGTAACTCTTCAGTGAAATCAGGGCTTAAGGGAGGAATGTACCTTTTAAGAAGACCTCAGGGATGGTTGTATGACCAGAGAAAAGGCGGCCTCAGAAACTGAGGGAAATTCCAGGAAGAGAAAATTTGGCATTTATAGAGCATGTTAAAGTTTTTAAAGCTTCCTACTTCAATTTTCTCATTTGAGTTTCATTATAACACTGTGAGGTAAGTATCACCAGCATTATTAGCCTTCCCTTAGCAATGTCACAATTAGGACTGGGAAAAATTAAGTGACTTATCAAGAGTCACACAGGTTAATATTTGTAAGAGATAGGACCTGAATTCAGATTTTACTCACTTCAAATACAGATTCTACTCACTACTCTCAGCATAAGCTCAACAGCTTTATGTGCCTTACCTAAGATCACATATCTTTTCCAAATGAATTCAATTCAACATTTATTAAGCTTTCCCTGCATCAATCAGTCACAAAATATTAAGACCCTCTGCTATATCAGACAGTCAGTCAATCAGCAAGTTTTATTAAGGATTTACTATTGTTGGTAACTGAGTTAAACAGTGAAGTGCAAGGAAAAAGAACCAAGGACCTTGACTTCAAAGAACTTACATATTTATTGAAGAAAACAATTTGCAAATGATGAGGTTCTCAGAAGGCAATAGAAGAAAGGTCCGCTGAGGGGAAAAGCATTAATAGCCAGAGGATACAGGGCAGCCTTTTATAGAAGATGGGGTCTGAGCTGAGCCTTGATGGAACCTAGAGAAACTAAGGGGGCAGAGCGTTTCTGATATGTGAGACAGTCAGTGCAAATATGCAGACAGGAAACAGACAAATTTGTCAGTGCTTGCTATACAAAGTCAAAATATATAGCAGTTCTTGCTCAAAAAAAGATCTAAATTTATTTCTTATACTATATAGTCTCTCTGCGTATGCTTGTCCAGTCAAAAAGATAGTGATCCCTTTAAGATCAGAAACTGTGTCTAATACTTTTGTCTACTCTGGTTCACAATGCTAGACACATAAAAGACATTTGATAAATACTTATTGAATCAAATATTGCTCAACCATCAAAAAAGTTGTACCTTTACTTTCAACAGATACTTAAAGGATAAAGCCATCCAACAAAGTTTTCTCTTTCTCTATGTGTTCAAAAGGGACATCGTACCTCCCAGGGATTTACCTATATTTAGATCATAGCTGATACAGGAGTTGGGAAAGAGTGAAATAATTTAAAAGGAATGAGGCTTTTTCCCATATTTCTTTGCAGAAGTGTTAATAGCCCATGTTAAACGCTTGGCAGCACATTGCCCACATGCCTCTGATATATCCCCATTCCAATAGATACATCATAAGAAAAAGACCTCATTTATGGGGAAGCATTTGGATACATCTGTTATTCTGATTTGTGTCCAGCTCTTTCTGGTCTAATTTTCTTAAGCACCTTGAAGCATATTCTTCCTTCAGATTTGTTTGAAGCTTAAGACACAGCTCACCTTCTTCCATTTCTCCCAGGGCTTTTTAGATAAGCAACAGCTTAGTGCAAAAGAAAGCATGCTGATTTTGAAAACAATCAAATACTGATTTTGATACTATAAATGTCTATATGACCCTGGAAAAATCACTCTACCTCTCTGCTATAAAGAGTTTAGATTAGATAGCCTCAAAGGTTCCTTCTAACTCTAAATCTCTGGTCCTGCCAGTGTGACTTCAATTGAACCACTTATCTTTTCTCAGACTCAGTTTCCTAACTTGTAAAATAACAGGATGGTACCTTGAGGTCTCAAAGCAACCCTGAGGTTGCTTTGAGCTTCACCTAAATTTAGATTTCTATCCCACTCTTGGCTTAACTTATTTAGGGCTGATGATTCTGGAGCAGTAATTTCCCCAATCTATTTGCCATATCCACTCAGGCAGCTGCCCATGTTAGGTATGCTTCCAATTGTCAAGTTGTTTTCTATGGTGAATGTGTCCTTTCAGGCTCTCATCAGAACAGAAGTATTCCAGCTGCTTCTATGATGCCTTTCTGTCTGTTGCTTGGGGCTAGAACGTGACAAATAGATCTATGTTACTTTCCTGCCTATCATCAAAAGGTTTCATTTGCCTCAGACACTTCTTTCTTTCCCTGCATTTTGATATTCCAATACCTTGTCAGCCCTCTGGGAAGGAACCCTGAAGTGATGTTAGAGGTCAGGATTTGAGATGGCCAAATTTCAAAGCAGATATTACTTGCACAATTTTGCTCTTCATTGAAGAGAAAGTACTATGGTAGGGCTTGAAATCCAAGCATTCAAAGGTCAGCTAGATAAGTTATTTCCTCCCTTCCATTGTACTTATGTACATCTATTGTTGCCTCCAGGACTTACAGCATTATGTTACCTTGAATTATAAGGGAAAATGTGATGAATTTTAAGTAAGGAGACTTGCATTTGAATTCTGACATAGTATCCTAAATAGAAAGTACTACTATGTACTATTTAGCACATAATACTAAATGCTTTGATTTTGGAGAACCAGTGTTCAAAAATTTATTCTGACACTACTTCCTGGGCCTGTTTCCCTATCTGTAAAATGGAAAAGTATATGTATGTGGAAGAGGATAGGAAGATTGGCCCCTTCAGAAGTCCTTGAGGAGATCTAGTTATCTTATCTGGAACAAGTTCTTTCCCCTCTTCCCAGATTCCTCAAATGTAAAATGTGATATTTAGACTAAATGGGCTCTAAGGACTCTCACAACTCTAACATCTTACAATAACCTGTACAATGTTTTAAGAAATGGATGCTCTGTGCAAGAATGTTTGTGGCAGCCCTTTTTGTAGTGTCTAGAAACTGGAAACTGAATGGATGCCCATCAATTGGAGAATGGCTGAACAAATTGTGGCATATCAATATTATGGAATATTATTGTTCTGTAAGAAACGACCAGCAGGATGATTTCACAGAAGCCTGGAGAGACTTGCATGAACTGATGCTGAGTGAAATGAGCAGAACCAGGAGATCATTATACACGGCAACAACAATACTATATGATGATCAATTCTGATGGACATGGCTCTCTTTAACAATGAAATGTTTCAATCCACTTCCAATTGTTCACTGAAGAAAGCCATATACACCCAGAGAGAGGGATGTGAAATGTGGACCACAACATAACATTTTCATGCTCTCAATTGATGTTTGCTTGCATTGTGTTTCCTTTATCTGATTTTTCTTTCTTGTAGATATGATTTTTCTTGCACAACAATGATAAGTGTGGAAATATGTATACATATATTCAATTTGTTAAGTATTTTAACATAATTAACATGTAGTGGATATCCTGTCATCTAAGGGAGGGGTGGGGAGTAGGGGGAAAAATTGTAACAGAAAGCTTTGTAAGGGTTAATGTTGAAGAATTACCCATACATATGTTTTGCAAATAAAAGAAAAAAATATTAACTTTAAAAAAAAAGAAATGGATGTTCTCTTTCTTCTACTTATATAAGACCTACTTCTCCTCTTCAAGGCTCAACTGAAATATCACAATGTCTGTCAAACCTTCTCCAGCCCTTATTCATCTCTCTCCAAATTCAGAAGCACTTGTTGTCTGTACCATATAGTTTAGGACTCACTATTTTGATTCTTGCCTCATTTTCTATTTTATGGATATGCTTTCTCTTCCCCCAAAGAGAATATAAGTTCCATTAGAGTAGATGCCATATCTTATTCAATTTAATTTAACAAACATATATTAAGTGCCTACTTATATGCTAGACATTCTAGATGTTGAGGATCTGAAATCAAAAAAACAAAAGTCTTTGTCCTCAGGGAATTGAAAGTTTTCCTAGATTCCTCAATCAAGTAGCACATATTAAGGGCTCAAAAAGAGTTACAAAATAGACTTTTTGCCTGTTAACAAATATCCCCAAAGTTAGTTGTATTGAACTTACCCCCTTTCAAAAGCTCTGGACCTCACCTGCCTACTCCTAAAACAACTATACATACTTACTGGGATATCTTTTGGAATAGGGAACATTCAAGAGCATTCTGAGATATGATTGTTAGTCTTTCAGTGTTAGACATTCATTTACACCTAGAAAAATCAGTAAATGTTGCTGATAATGACTTGATTCATTGTTTTCTTTACTGTCTAGATTTAAGAAAATGACAGAGAAATGTAAAAGTGTGTCAGGAGTATTTTTCCCCTTTCCCCCCACATCCAGTTATTAAATATTTACCAGCACATTCCCTGGAAGAATCTTTGATTATTTGATATTGACAAAACATGCAACCAATCCAAATACTAGTTCCTGCATATTTGGAGTTTATATGAATATATATATATATGTGTGTGTGTGTATATATATATATATATATATATATATATATATATATATATATATATGGTCATACTTCTAAAGTAATTATTTTTTTATTTGCTTAAGCAACTTAGATGTTTAGATTAATTTCTGGAAGAAAGGAAGGCATCTATGTCAAAAATTATTTTGATGTTCCCATAATGAGTTAAATAGAAGTTAACTTTATTAGCAATGAAAACAATGACATATCATTTTATATGATAGAGTGGAAATTTGTGTTCACTGAAAAAAGGCTAAATACTTAAAGTTTTGATTTAGAAATTACAAAGTCTTGCAACTATCTATATATTATTGTTATTATTATCAATTATTCAGTATCTAGTGGAGTATGTTAATTGAGGGTCTATTATGGCACAGAATCATAGACTATCAGATTTAGAAAAGACATGAGGCCATCTATTCTAACTGATAAAATTTGAATGCAACACACTTATTAAGTGGTCATTTGGTTTTTAAGAGCTTAGTGAGACAGGATCAACTACTTCATATAAACTCCAAATATGAAGGAACTGGTATTTGGATTGATAGCATGTTTTGAATCAAGTATAAATTTGCCTTTTTGTAGTATCATACTTTTTCCCCTGGACTTCAGTTAGGGAACAGTTAGGTTGTATCCATGGCTTTATTCTTTTCATATAGTGGATATGTCTGCATGGGAACACAGTTAGAGCTAAGCTCAGAGTAGCTGTGGACGGCAGACATTATAAAGACAAAAATCACAAAGTAATGTAATAGCATAGTTATTTCATCAGGACACCTCTGGGCTGAGTTGTTTTTCAGAGCTGGAATTTGACATGAATGAGTCTGAATTGATTATCTGGCATACCAGGGGAAATTCTGGCTTCAGTATGCCAGTACTTGCAAGGTACTTCCCATACTTCCATCTTAAGGAATACTTAGTTTTATCTGATTCCCAAGTCTGTCCAGCCTCTTCTAGATAGTAAAGGAGCTGTAGTAAATTTAGATGATTAATAAAGTCATTAACCATTCCATTTTCACAGTAGTTTCCAATCATTGTTCCCAACTATTTCTGTCTTCTTGGACCAAGAATATTGTATTTAGACTGAAAACCTTTGAGTTCAGATCTACTTTTGTTACTTAGTAGTGAATGGGAGCTTGATAGCTTTCTTGAAGTCTGTTATGTGGGGAAATGATTCAATTCATTAAGGCTGGCCCCAAAGGACAGATTTGGGCTCAGTGGGTAAAAGTTGCAAATTAGTAATTAAAACTAGATGTAATTATACCAGGGTAGATGACAAGTCTTAGTGCCACTTTTCTTACAATATTTTTCTCCCCTTACTTCAAGAGAACTCTACTTGAAATTCAAATTCAAATTACTTTCCTTCTTTGGCTTATCTTGTTCCACACTTTCTTAGACTTTCTCTTCTTAGATCCAGTTGGGAGACAGCTTGTTAATATTGATGAAGTGCCTATTCTGGAATCAGGAAAAATAAGTACTTCTTACTGTATGACCCAGGACAAACCGAAATGGGGATAATAATAGTACATGCTTCCTAAAGTTGTGGGGATTTTACTAATGAGATATTTATGAAGTTCTTAGAACATTGCCTGGCCCATAGTAGGCACTTAGCAAATGTTTGTTTCTTTCCTTCCCAATATTCTTCTCCAACACTGAGGGCCAATTATTTTTCTTTGTTTATTCTCTTGTTCTTGAACAGCATGAGAAGAAAACAGGAGGTTCTGATGAATATTTGCCTTCATAAATCTTCCTTCTCCTAGCTTAGTAGAAAGAGGGAAAATATATATCAGTCACTCACAGCAAGGAGCAGCCTTCAACTTAGTATGAAATGCCAAACAGTATCAATGGTTCTCTTGGGCCCAGCTCATGAGTGAGCATGTTATCAGAATTAGCCTTCTGTGGCCTTCGAACCAATGTGCCAGGAATTGCAACCCTCACCTTTAAGCTCTTAATTCAAACCTTCTCAGTACAAAAGGCAAAATTTCAGAGACAGAGTCTTGCTTCAGAGAGGGGCACTTATTTGAGAAAGATCTGAAAGAGGAAATGACATATTATAGGTCCCTCACTTTGCCAGGGGAAGCAAAGCCATTAAGATATCTTCTATCTGCACACAACCATTCACTATCCTTTTACTCCTCCTTCTTCCCACAGTTTAACCTTGGTGCTATGTATTTGTAGGCTAGCATTGAAACCATTTTCCAAAGTGGGAGAAAATGTAGTGAGTTTTGCTCCAGAACTAGCCAAAAATGGGATGGACTTGTTTAGGAAAGAGTTGACTTTCCCTCATGGGGAGGTTTTCAAATACATGCTGGCTGGCAACTTGTTAACACTGTAGAAGAAATCAAAAGCTGGCATGGATTAAACTAAATAGCTGATGAGTTCCCGTCCATCTTGAGTCCTATGCTTCTGAAAAAATCTTCTGAGAATCTCCTAAATGCCTTCAGATTATCATTGGAGTTTGTAATTCTCTCATGGCACTAATGTCATACTAACCTTGAGCAACAGTAGTTTGTGTACTTGTCTCACTCCTACTTGATTGCCAACTTGCTGAAGACAGGAACTGTGTCTTATTTAATCTTTGAAAACACCAAAGCAACTAGTAGTCAGGCAACTGATAAACATTTATTAATCACCTACTACTATGTTCCAGGCATTATATTAAAATAGGAATACAAAGAAAGGTAAAAGACAGGAGCTTATAGCCTAATGAGAAAACAACATGCAAATAATTAGATACAAACAAATAATATACAGCATAAATCAAAGACAATCAACAATGGGAAGATGCAAGAATTAAGGTGGATCAAGAGAGGCTTCCTTCAGAAAAATGTATTTTGGCTATAACTTGAAGGGAGCTGAAAAGGAAAGCAGAAATGAGGAAGAAGAGCATTCCAGTCATGGAAATGGAATGTGTTATGCTAGGAACTATAAGGAAGCCAGTGTAACTAGACAAGATTCATGATAAGTTCTGAATGTAAAATAAAAGGAAAGGGGGAGGGGCCATTTATAAAGTGATTTGAACATCAAAAAGAGGATTACTGACCTCAAAGTACTGACATGTACCAGGCAATCACAAATAGAGGTTCAAATCTCATTCTATTTCTTCACCCATTACTCTTTGCTCCCCCCATTGCTTTTCCAACGCATCAAATTATAATGATCGTACACATGCAGAACACTTTCCCCCTCAAAAAACCCACTGTTACTATTATTTGGGGGGATCAGAAAGTATTTGAGAGGTCTGTCATTTAAATATGGACCTTGAAAAAATCTAGGATTTGGATAGATGTAAAAGGCAGGTGTATGGGAGAGATTTAAAGAAAAGATTTCTTGAGTACAAGTTTACAAAGGTACAGAAGTGGGAAAGCACCAAGGGTATTCAGAGATCAGTAAGTTGATTATGAGAATGTGATTTCTTTCACATGGTTTCCACTCCCTCCCCACCTACCCTTGCTGTCAAAAGCTAGGAGAATATATTCTCTCCATGTGAATTGAAGAAGTCTAGTGGTAACATGAGCTGCCAGCAGTAAATAACACTGCCACCTGCACTTAAATGGAATTTCTGATATCTTGTTTTTCATTGCTGCCAGTGGTGTATCTCTCTTTAAGACAATATTTCATCAAACCTATAATGAAAATGATAATGTGTCCTTGGTTTATTTATGGGATATATTTCAGTTTGGTTGAAATGTCTTTTTTTGTGACATTAATCAAACACTAGGCTGATTTTACTATGGTCATCTGAACCCTACAAATTATATTCCTATCCAAAGTTGGAAGCTTTTCACAGTTGTAAACAAAATTTGCCAATATAACGTGGACTTAAAAATGCATTTTGTTTTATCAGCAGATTGAATAAGGAACAGAGAACAGTGAAGAAAATAGGAAAAAATAGGGTCATATCCAGCTGGGTAAGATTTAGATTTTCCCAAAGACATTTTCCCCAAGGAGTGAAACAATCAAGAGAAAAGTGTCATCAGACTGCCCGACATCATCACTGCAGAGAGCAGAATACACCAGACACTAGGCTTGTTTAATTGAAAACAAAATTGTTTTTCATACATTCCCAGAGCTCTTCCTTTATGTAACAGGCTTGCAGACAAGTGGAGGCTTTTAGAATTTGAAATCCAAAAAACTCATTGTGCATTCATTAAGGGTAGAGATAGCAATTACTACTATGACTTTTCCTTTCAACATCAACTTATATTTGATTTAGATATAAATTATTATAGGAAAATGCCTTTTTATGCTCTTTCTTTCTCTCCTTTCTCCTCCTTTTCTCCCTTCTCATGCTTTCTCTCATTTCCTCTTCCTATCTTTCACTGTCTATTTTTCTGTTTTTCTCTGTTTCATTGCATCCATCTCTCTCTCTCTCTCTCTCTCTCTCTCTCTCTGTGTGTGTGTGTGTGTGTGTGTGTGTGTATTTTTCTCTTTGTCCCTCTCCTTATTTCTTTCCTTCTCTGTCTCTGCCTGTCTCTTTGTTTTTCCTTCTAAATAGTTCCTTCTAATTCTGGCTCTCTCTTTTCTTTACCTAGAACCTAAATTTCAAAGGTCTTGCAGTATCATCTCAGTTCTTCATTAATCTTTATATTACAATAGTCAATCAATAAGCATTTATTGAGCAAGGACTATGTGTTACACATCCTACTAATGTTGGAGATAAAAATTAAAACAAAGTCAACCTCAGTCTTCATGGAGCTTACAATCTAATGGAACAAGACAATGCACCAAAGGACTAGAAATGTGTGTGTGTATGTGTGTGTGTTTGTGTGTGTAGTGAGGAGGTACCTGATGCAAAGGCTTAATGAAGAGTTCCAAAGACATCCAAAAGCCCTGTAGCTATTAGGAAATGGAGAGAAAAGGTATACTGAAGCCTTCTTTAAATAGAGGCCCCTGGGGCAGTTAGGTGATACAGGGGATAGAGCATTAGCTATTCTGTCAAGAGGGTCTGAGTTCAAATTTAATCTCACATTTGTGATCCTTAGTATCTGCATGACCCTGGACAAATTATTTAATTTGCCCAAAATAAATGAATGAATGAAAGAAAAGAGGGCTCTCTGTCCATTGGCCTGCTTTCCAGTCAAATGGAACAATCAAAAGACAGGCTACTGATGAAATGTTGCCTAAATTTACTCTTAGATCAGGCTTTGGGGCCATTCCTAGCTCAAGCCACATTTCATGCTTTGGTCCACCTTCTCTTTCCTTTTATACCTCTAATTCTAAGAATAGTAATTAAACCAACACTAATATTCTTGGAATGGACATGTTTACCATCCCTCTGATTTTCTGGATCAAAATATCCCTCTTTAGTCCCTTATTTGCTCTCCTCTATTATAATTAAGCTCCTTGAGGGAAGGAGCTATCTTGACCTTAAAAAAATTGCATATTCAAGACTTCATAATGCCTGACACATCATAAGTACTTTTTCATTCATTCATTCATTCATTCATTCATTCATTCATTCACTCATTCATTCATCCCACTTAACACTGGACCTCCCCAAGCAATACTCAATGATCCAACCATTTATTTCTTATATTATACCTTTTCTCCTTTTCCCTGCCAAAATGTACATGCTTTGTATATCATTTCCTCAAAAGTCTGATTTATGTGGCATGTCAACTTATAAATTGAAAGCAAATCTATGTCACTCTTGTTCCTCCCAGCTACACTGTGCCATTTGACAAATGTTTTCCATAACCAGAAAACTAGTGTAGTTGATAGAGTACTACTTCTTGAGTCAAGAGGACTTCAGTTCAAATTTGGCCTCAGAAACTTGACCCTTAATATCTAGGTGATCCTGTGCAAATTATTTACCCTAACCAAAATAAATAAATAAATAAATAAAGAGAGGGCCCACTGTCCATTGACCTTAAAAAAGGGGAAAATTTGCAACTCTTATGGGTTGTGGTTAACTCTTCCTTGGAAGCCTTCAACCAGATCACCACTTGTAAGCTATACTTTAATGGTGATTTAGTTTGTATAGGTATTGTACTAGATTGCTACTGAAATCTCTTCCAAAATTCAAATTCTGTGATTCTTGATTAAGCTCTAGAAGACATCTTAGGGAAGAGGTATCAGTCACAGGCCACAGTAACCTTTTAAACCGATTAAAATGGAATATATATATATATATGGATATTATATATAGTGTAATAGAACATAGATAGTGTTAATATGAGGTTTTCTAACTCAATCTGCACCTATAGGGACTGTTGTGAATACTGTGATGGACCTCATTTCAATTTAAGTTTAACATTACTGCCATAGAAGTCTTTTAATAATAACTCCCATTTTAAACTTGAGGAAATGAGATTCCCACAGTTACTTCAAATTGCTCAAGGTCATATAAGCTATAAATAGCAGAACTAGAGTTTATACCTAAATCTCTCATTGACCATACCATTATAAAACATTCCTAGAATCTAGCACACAGAATAGCATTCAGTAGGTTCTTAATAACTATTTGTTGAATTTAATTTAGTGAAATGATTTTAAGGAAAGGTATGGCTCTTTGCATGCTTTTGTCTGGGTGTGTTAAAGATAAGATTTATAACATATCTATCAAGTGTCCTAAGACAGAACCCTGGTGTGATAATAGAATGTTTGACAAAAGCCATGTTACTTACCTGCTGTTTTCTACACCCCTTTCCTTGTCTTTGGGAAAAGGTGAATTGATTCAAAGACTATCCAAATCTGTGTAAATAACATGTTAGGACAAAGACTTTTTTTATTATTCACCTGCATGTCATATGTGCAAGGATACATAGTGAAGACTTAATGATCCCAGGAGACTTGTGTGATTAATCAGGTGGTAGATATTTAAGAGACTTAGAAATACTTAAACAATCAGCTTTCTAAAAAGGGACATAGGCAATTATTGAGAACATACCAATTTCCTCCGACAAGAAGGGGTATCTCACTTCCCACATGTACACACCACCCTGAGAAGAAGACCAAAACAGGATGCTCATATGCCAACATATCAGTGTACTACATGTGACTTTATAATTCCAGGTCGATACTAAAGTTAAAAAGAGATTTTTAAAAGAATTGGCCTGATATTATAACAAAAATGTTGATCTGTACATACAGAAAAGAAACTTACAGAATACTCCTCACAAAGGGTTTCCATAAGTTATTCCTCTCCATGTGCCAAAAATTCTAGTTTTTGAATGAAATACTATCATTCTTGCTTATGTTTTTTTTAAAAAAGACAGAATCAAATATTTGCAAAATCACATGCAAAAACTTGAAATGGAATAGATTAAACAAAAAGTATTTCATATAATTGGTCATGGAAAAAAGCAAAGGGGACAGCTTTATAAAGCTATCTCTTCCTTTTGGACCATATATAGAGTAATGGTACAGATGGTTGAACAACTCCAGAATTCTATCATTTATAATTTGAATTTTGGTCAAACTACTTTTAAATGCATAAGATAAAATACACATGATTACAAAGGAAATCAATTACACTGAAATAGAGTTATGAAAATATTTTTGAAGCAAGTTCATAAATACTAGGTTAAAAGCCTCTTATTAAGGGAATGTAAATAAGGAGAAAATACCATTTCAAAGAAAGACAGAATAGAAAGATGACTCAGTAGTTAATAATCAAACAGAAAATTTAGGAGGAATTTTCTGCATCATAGCAGGGTGCTGTAAAAAAAAAAAAGCAATCTATTTTCTGTTTAAGAACCACCATTATCCACTTTTGCTAAGTAATTGTGTTGTATGTTTATGTGACCTGTCTAGGTTCTAGTCACTTTAATATTAATACACAAACTCCTAGATACAGATACATAAGTACATTATCTCTGAGTTAACTTTCCATTTCTTCCTACACAGTTTCATTATGTACTTTTTTTTGATAGAGTGCATATATTTCTTTTTTAAAAGTTCATTTATTTAAAACTTAAATAAAAATATAAAAAGAAGAAAAATACCATGTGAACAGCAGAACATGAGAGAAGTCAAAATATGAAACAATAAATTTCTATTTCAAGAAAGCCTATATAATAAATACCAACATTCTCTTCAGAACTGTCTTTTTTTCCTTCTTATAAGTTTTCCTTAGTTGTTGTTGTTTTCTTCTGTGCACTGTTTTACTTTATTCATTGCCCCTTTCTTTACCCCACAGGAAGGCTACAATTAGACATGGATATATCTATATATTTACATATCCACATATATAGACAGATACAAACATATATATTTATATAAACATAGAGACATAATCATATCACATATAAATGTACATTTATATATGTGTGTTTTTAAAAGAATCAAATATTTGCAAAATCACATGCATAAACTTGAAATGGAAGAGCTAAAACAAAGATATATAAGCAAATAAACTATACATACATATATGTGTATGTATGTATGTATGTATATATATGTAATACCATATTATTTGTCCTCTGTTTCTCTGAAGGTAACATTTTTCATAAATCAAAGTCTTTCTATATTTTTCTAAATTCCTTCACTACAGCAATATTCCAACCTTATATTGTCTAGCTATTTTAAATAGTGTAATACAATATTGATTAATATGGTTGACATATAGCATATAGGTTCCCTAGGGTGAATATTTCTACCAGTATTTTCAGGTCCATCATATTTGGAAAACAGTGAAATACCTTGGAGGACAAGCTTTCAAATCTTGGCAAATGCTAACATCCCTGTAATGAAGGTAAAAAATGATAGCTACTCCATTTTTAGGGGAAATTAATAAATCCAGTCCTTTCCATAACAGATTATCTAGAAGGGAAAAGATTGCTTTTGTTTTTCTTCTGTTAATCACTAATACTTCCTACTGAGCTGATCTGAATTTAAGTCACATTCCTAACTGATCTAAATTTAGATCAACTCAATAAGAAGCGTATACAAAAAAAATGCTATTCATAAACTATGTCCAAATTTTATTTAAGCTAGATTTGAGAAGAAAATATGAACTATGAGCAGATCAAGGTAATATTTCACAAAATATGAGTTTTTCTCTTGTGGCTAAATTTTTCTTTAAATTTTCATAATTAAATTAATCATAATTAAATTAAATATTGGCAAGAGGGGATTGAGGCATAAAAGCACTGTAAGAATATGGAGCATTTTGCAGAATTGTAAAGATCTTAGGCAGGGAAATGATGAGACACTAATGGATTTTGAAAAATCTTAGCTCAACTCTGGCCCCAGACAGTTATTACCAAGTTGCCTTCATAATGTGATTCAGCCTCAGTTTCCTTATTCTCTAAAACTGGAAATAATACTAGCAGCTATTTCACAGAGTTTTGTGAAGATGAAATGAGATCATCTAAGTAAAGTGCTTTGCAAACTTTTAAGTAGAAGTTAACTGGTTTATTTTGTTGTTGTTGTTTTTTGTTTTGTTTTGTTTTTCCTGAGGCAATTAGGGTTAAGTGACTTGCTCAGGGTCACACAGCTAGGAAGTGTAAGTGTCTGACACCAGATTTGAACTTAGGTCCTCCTGATTTCAGGGCTGGTGCTCTATCCACTGTGCCCCTACAAGTTAACTGTTAATATTATTGACAACACTACAAAAAGTCATCCTGTTCATAGGGAAGCCATAATACACAGGATACTCACTCTCTCCGTTTCATTAATACATTTTGTATCTTGAAGAAATAAATTTCTTTTCTTTAATACTTTGTATAATTAGCTTCCATATGTGGAAAATAAATTAGTAGGAAACTAATAAATTACATAGGCAAATGAATTAATTGTCAAGGAAACTGCAAATCAGGCACCTAGTGGTTGGCAGGTCTATGTGTTATACAGTCAGGCAAAAATCGAGCATTTATTAAGCACTTTATAAATGACAGGCATAGTCTTAATCTTTTGGATTCAAAGAAAGGCAAAAATAATCTGTGCCTTAATTAACTGACAATTTATAGGGGAAACAAGATGAAAACCAATATCTATGAAAATGGTGTTCTGTTCAGTTGTCTTTCAGTAATAACTAACTCTTCATGACCCAATTTGGGGTTTTCTTGCCACAGATACTGGTATGGTTTCTCATTTTCTTCCCCAACTCATTTTACAGATGATGAAACTGAGGCAAACAGGATTAAGTGACTTACCCAGGACCACACAGTTAATGAGTGTCTCACAAAAACTTGAACTCATAAAAATGAGTCTTCATAACTCCAGGCACAAAACTCTATCCACTCTGTCATATATATGTATATATGTATATGTATATATATGTATACTTATATACATATATATGATAAATTGGAAATAATCTCAAAGGGAAAGAATTATTATTAAGTGGAATTGAAAAAGGCTTGGTACAAAGGGTTGAAGTTTAGCTAAGACTTAAAGAAAGTTAAAAGGTAGAGATGAGGAAAGAGAATTTCAAGCATAGGGGACAACCAGTGAAAATAAACCAGTCTGGGGACAAAGTGTCCTGTTCGTGGAATAGAAAGAACAGTTTAAGTGGATATTAGAGTGTGTTGAGTAACAATGGAAAGGCAAGGAGTAGTCAAGTTATAAAGGGCTTTAAAAGACAGAGGATATTATATTGTGGAGATGGTAGAATTTATCAATTGGGATGTATCAAATCCCAATTTTAGGATTTATCAAATGGGGAAAAGGTAGTATGGTCAGATCTGTACTTTAGAAAAATCACTTTGATAGCTAAAAGTGAAGGATGCACTATAGTGTAAAGAGACTAAAATACAGGGAGGCCAACCAGTGGTTATTGCAAAAACCCAGACAGGAGGTGTTAGGGCCTTGTGCCAAGAAAGTGGTAGTATGAGAAGATAATAAGGCAAAATATACTGAAAAATGTATAGAAACAGTCAGGAAAGCCAGAAATAATAGTTACATATTCCTGTCATCAGAAAATAGAGGTCCAGTCTCTGATCTTATGTGGCAAATCTACAAAAGGCATGTTGCATTTGGGGTCACTATCACAAGTGATCCCATAGAAATCTACTCCATCCAAAAATCATAAACAATAAGATTCTTCTGATATCTTCACTTTTACCAGTGAACTAAAAAGCATATTATTTGGTTAATCATGGCACAGTTATTAGAATAAACAGCCTGGAGTAAAAAAAAAAAAAAAAACTGAGTTCAAATCTAACTTCAGATATTAACTATATGGCACTAGGCCAATCACTCAACCTCTGTCTATCTCAGTTTCTTCAATAGCACCTGAGGATTGTTGTAAGAAACAGATGAGAAAAAATTTGTAAAACATGTAACAATGTCTGGCCCACAGTAGGTACCATGTAAACACTAGCTATTCTGGTATGTCATTAATTATTGGTATCAATAATAATTACTATAATTGATGTTGCAATTATTATTATTAATGAGTTTTGTTATTATTATTTCAAAGCAAAAAAAAAAAAACAACAACCACCAAATTGCATAGAAAATGAAGCGTCGAGAAAAGATTCCCCATGCACACTTATTGACATACCATCAGCAGAGGAATACACAAAAATGAGAAATGTGACCAGGGTGATACTTTCCAGATTAGTGATAGGCTATTCCTAGATACCAGAAAGAATACATCATGTATGCATGTCTGCTTACTTAGGAGGAATAAAACCACAGATAAAATGAAACCTGTTTGTCCTTCATAGACTGAACTTGAATAAAAGGTTGACAAATCCAATGCTCTTTCCATTATTATTTTTTATAAACTATGTTGGTTTATAAATTCATGTATTTTGGGCTCCTTCTTCCCGGATTAATATTGTACAAGAGATTTTGACTCCTGTTCAACTGATTGTCAAATCAGCATCATGTAATTGGTCATTGTTGTTCCTTCATTTTTAAATTGTATTTCACATTTCATGACCCCATAAGGGGTTTTCTTTTTTATTATTATTATATATAAAGCTTTTTATTTACAAAACATATGAGTGATTTTTCAACATTGACCTTTGCAAAAACTTTTTTCCCAAGCGTGTCCCCGGCGTGCGCGGGGGGGGGGGGGGGGGGGGGGGGGGGGGGGGGGGGGGGGGGGGGGGGGGGGGGG
>JAJPUD010011825.1:37707-52492 GCA_023553655.1 Myrmecobius fasciatus
GATAAATTATATGACAAATACAATACATGTATACATATCTATACAGTTATCTTACTGCACAAGAAACATCAGATCTAGAAAGAGAAGAAGAAAAAACAACCTAAGAAGGAAAACAAAATGCATGGAAATATTCACAGAAAGCGTTAAAATGCTGTGTTGTGGTTCACTCTCAGTTCCCACAGGCCTCTCTCTGGATGTATATGACTATCTTCATCGCAGCACAACTGGTTTGAATCACATCATTGTTGAAGAGAACCATGTCCATCAAAATTGATCATCGTATAGTCTTGTTGCTGTGTATAATGTTCTCCTGGTTCTGCTGATTTCACTCAGCATCAGTTCATGTAAGTCTCTCCAATCCTCTCTGAAATCCTCCTGCTGGTCGTTTCTTACAGAACAATAATATTCCATAACATTCATATACCATAATTTATTCAGCCATTCTCCAATTGATGGGCATCTTTTCAATTTCCAGTTTCTTGCCACTACAAAAAGGGCTGCCACAAACATTTTTGCACATGTGGGTCCCTTTCCCTCCTTTAAAATCTCTTTGGGATATAGGCCCAGTAGAAACACTGCTGGGTCAAAGGGTATGCACTGTCTGATAACTTTTTGAGCATAGCTCCAAATTGCTCTCCAGAATGGTTGGATCCGTTCACAGTTCCACCAAAAATGTATCAGTGTCCCAGTTTTCCCACATCCCCTCCAACAGTTATCATTATCATTTCCTGTCATTTTAGCCATAAGGGGTTTTCTTAACAAAGGTACTGGAATGGTTCGCTATTCCTTCTCAAACTCATTTTATAGATGAAGAACTGAAGCAAACAGCATTTAAATGATCTGTTTAGTGTCACATATCTAGTGTCTGAGGCTGGATTTTAACTCAAGAAGAGGAGTCTTCTTGACTCCAGGCCCAGCACTCTTTCCACCTAGTTGGTCATTATCTTATTTGAAAATATTTAACTTCACATTATAGTGACATCTGAAGAATTACAGAATCATTGAATCAAAAAATTTGAGAACTGGGAGGGACCTAAAAAATCATACAGGCTATAAACAGCGTTCCTATTATCAATTTTCTGACAAAATAGTAATCAATCTTCTACTATTTGAATATGTTCAATTCAGAGAAATAAATTACCTTGTAAGGCAGTCCTGGTCTAGACTTTTGGGACAGTTGTCTCATCTAGATGTCATATGCTTCTCGGTCCATACCAGATAAAACTTGAGGTTCTGTTTTGCCATTCACTCAGGAGTAAGGATTTTCTTCAGATGATCCAGGAATCCACACCCACAAGTTTGGCAGCTCAGAAGAATGTGGTAGATCTCTAAGAGAAAACTCCTTGCATCATTTTTTAATCTACTGCTTCTGGTCAGCACTCACAAATGGCTCTAACTAAAAGTTTCTAAAATAATGCAAAAAGATTTTCCAGCTACAGAGTGCTAGGTTAAAACAATGCAATAAAGTTTTTCTCGTAATTCCTCTAGTTGCATAACTACATTAAGATCAGATCACTTAAATGTTTCACAATAGGCTAGTTCTGAAAAGAGAGATTTGCATATCACCAAGGAAACCAAAAAAATTTAAAGATTAACTTCAAATCTCATCTTAACAGAGGTATTCTGCTAACCAAATACTCCTTTAGCTGGTGTCTGGAAAGGGAAAGAGGGCCAAAGTTGGAACAGCACAAGTTAATGGTGTAGAGCATGCAGAAAAGATAGTCCCAGATGTTTCATGTCTGATATTCACTGCTTCTATCCTGAACTTGTTATAATGTTTGCTAGATTCAGTAGTAAATCTGCCTAATTCTAGTGCTTTTTCCTTAGGAAGCCTCATTTATGGCCTGTTATTCTACCCTTTAAAATTATCAATTTGTATATAAGTCTTAGAGGAAAAGTTTTCCTGTTGCTTTTCTCAAAATTCACTATTCCATTTGATTAGAAAACTTTCACATCACCTTGGCTAATCATTTCCCCTTTCGGAGAATATGATCTTTATATTATAATTTGATCATAAACATAGGTTAAATTATAAGATATTCATACTTCTATCCTATTATGACTCAAAGATGTTCCAGTATCTATCTATAAATTGATAGATTTAGTGTTTAACTTACAAAATTTCTTGATTATAAAAATTTGCTACAAAAGAACATGGACATAAGGGAAAATATTCTCTTATTTTGATGTCCATTCAGGGCAAAAGTTATATAGATGGCCAATTACATTGAGTCAGGATTGAGTCACCCAGAAATGTAGAATTTCTTGTTGTAAAAAGTATAGAATTTCATGTTAAGGAAATTGAATGAAATCCTACCTTCCTTATTGTGAATAATCAATTCTCCCATTTTTTTTTTACCATTAGAGCTCCACTTACATTTTATGCATGTAAACCCCAAAGAGCTGTTGGCATCATGGATCATTGACTTAATAGCATTCCTTGATGATCATATGTAGAGTCAGACTCAGAATAACATAAATTAATAGTCCTATGAGGTCTTAAGTTGTAAATTCCAATAAAAAGATCTTCAGGTGAGTACAGCTCTCAAGGATCATATATCCTAAATAAAAAGTATTGACTGTAATCTTACATTGGTAAAAAGAGAAAATTCATCACAGAAAATTCAAATCTTATTTTGATATAGCTAGTACTCATCCTAAGTAGATAGTTTTAAGTTCAACATTACAAAAATGATTTTGCTTGAAAAAGCTTATACAACCAAAGACCTGGGATGTATAAATGTACAAATTTATTATTTTTATTAAAGCTTTTTATTTACAGAACATATGAGTGCTTTTTCTATACTGACCTTTGCAAAAAAAATTTTTGTTCCAAATTTTTCCCTTCTTTCCCCCCATCCCCACCCCTAGATGACAGGTAGTCTAATACATGTTATATATGTTAAATTATATGACAAATCCAATATATGTATATATATATATATATATATATATATACAGTTATCTTACTGCACAAGAAAAATCAGATCTAGAAAGAGAAAAAAAAAAACAACCTAAAAAGGAAAACAAAGTGGAAGCAAATATTTACAGAAAGCATTAAAATGTTGTGGTCCTCACTCAGTTCCCACAGACCTCTCTCTGGATGTATATGACTATATTCATTGCTGAACAATAGGAAGTGGTTTGCATCACCTCAGTGTCTAAGAGAACCAGGTCAATCAGAATTGATCATTGTATAGTTTTGTTGCTGTGTATAATGATCTCCTGGTTCTGCTCATTTCACTTAGCATCAGTTCATGTAGGTCTCTCCAGGGCTCTCTGCAATCATTTTGTTGATCGTTTCTTACAGAACAATAATATTCCATAACATTCACATACCATAATTTATTCAGCCATTCTCCAATTGATGGGAATCCATTCAGTTTCCAGTTTCTTGCCACTACAAAAAGGCTGCCACAAACACTTTTTGCACATGTGGGTCCCTTTCCCTTCTTTAAGATGTCTTTGGGATATAGGCCCAGTAAAAACACTGCTGGGTCAAAGGGTATGCACAGTTTGATAACTCTTTGAGTATAGTTCCAAATTGTATAGAATGAACAGATTTTATGAAACATTGTCTATAGTAAAATGTGGTCAGTTATTAACTATATTCAGAGGGACATAAACATAGACTCCTGTTTCCAGAATCCCTTCATACAATGGGAACATCTTTAAGGTGACTCTTAAGTAGTTACATACAATTCTACACATATTTGAATTTCAAATCAAATAATTTCAAATAAAAAAAAAATAAATAAAATCCACTTAAGAATTAAGTGGTGACACAAGATAGCTCTTACATTGACTCTTCACCAGCATAGAGGGACTGAAATCCAATTCCTTAAAACAAAAAGCAAAAAGCTTAGTAACTTTAACTTCACAACTAAATAAATTTACATTTTTCTTTCACAAGTTTGTTTGCCATATTATACTCATATCATTCAGAAAGAATGAGATACTTCAGAAATTGAGTCCTATACATATGACAAGTTCAAGAACTAATTTAATTTTCGCTAAGGCTTTGGTGAGACAACAAATTCAGATCAAAGCAGTAAGATTTTTTCCACTTCCAACTTGTTACAGTAATTTATCTACCTTATTTTTCTAACAACTAATAATTCTAATAACTAATAATAATTCAGTACTACAGTGGCAAATTTCCACTTTTTGTCTGCCCAGATAATAGAAACTGGCTGTGAGAGCTATAAATGGGGACATAGTTAAAACAGCATCATAAATGGTCTTCAAGGATATACCACTAGAAATTGCTCAGCATATGGAACTAGGTAGACAGATTTCTTATATTGGGAAATGAAATAAGAATCGACTTTAGCCTTTTCTACATAATTTCCCTTCCTTATTCCCAGGGACAGAGATTCATTAGCCTTAGATTTCAAATATTGTTTCCATTGTGCTGCTGATTGTTGGTTCTGTTTTTCTGAAAATAAGCACATAAGGATAGTCCAAGGTTGCAGTAAACCTAAGATGGAAAATCCAAAAAGAATATTCAGGGACCTGAAGTTTCAGTAATCATGTAAAATCAATATCATATTATATTTGCAATAAATTAGCTTACTAATGAAAATTCCAAAAATCACACAAAATAATTTTACAATTTTTTTTTCTTTTTAACTTAAAACATTTCTTCCTTACTGTTTTCCTTTCTTAAAAGCACTTTAAAATTTATTCGGATATTAAAAGAAACAATTGGGGAGGGCAGAGTCAAGATGGCAGAGAGTACACATATTTCTTTCTGATGTTCTCCTACTACCCTCAAATTAATACTAAATTCAGCCTCTAAATTAGCTCTGGACTGGCAGAATCCACAAATTTTGGGAGTGTAACAAATTACCAGCAGAAGATAGTTTTGAAGATCCCCAGAAAAGATCTGCTTCAATTAGGCACAGAAGGAAGCAGGCCAAGTGCAAGCAGGGCAGAAATCTACAGCAGTGTTGGCTACTCTGCCCTGGTTGTAAGACAGTAGATCAGCAGAGAAGTTATAAAACATCCAACACAAACACAAATGATAAATAGTGAACCCCAAAAGGCCATAATCCCATGGGTCCTGGCCACGCCCACCCAACACCAGGAGTGACTCAGCACTACCTCAGGGCAGTCACTGCCACTTGTAGAGGAAACTCCACTGCCATAAAAGTAGACCTTTTTTTTTTTTTTTTTTAAATGAGTAAAAAAGCAAAGAGAGCTCTGACCATAGATAACTTTTATAGTGAAAGAGAAGAACTGATTTCAAACCCTGAGGAGACCAAAAGCAGATCGTCTCCAGATGAAGCCCCAGAGGGTGATATAAATTGGTTCCTACCACACAAGGCTCTCCTAGAAGAAACTATAAAGGGTCTTAAAAGAGAGCTGGAAGAAAAATGAGGAAAGGAAATGAGAACTTTACAAGAGGGTTTGGAAAAGGCAACACTGAAAATATCTGAAGAAAATTCACTGCAAAATAGTGATATTAAAAAAAGCATATAACTAATTAAAAATAGTTTTGACAAAATGGAAAAAGAAAATAACTCCCTGAAAAACAGAATTTGTGAAATGGAAAAAGAAAATAACTCCTTAAAAAACAGAATTTGTGAAATGGAAAAAAAAATTAATAGAACAAAACATCTCATTTAAAAATTCAATTAGCCAAATTCAAAAAGAAGTAAAAAAAGTAAATGAAGATAATAATTCACTAAAAATTCAGAACTAACAAATGGAAATAAATGACTCAATGAGACATTAAGAATCAAGCAAACAAAACCAAAAAAAAGAAGAAGAAATTATAAAAAATGTAAAATATCTACTTGGGAAAACAATTGACCTGGAAAATAGAACTAGGAGAAACAATCTAAGGATTATTGGATTTCTGGGGAACCATGATGGAAAAAAAAGAACCTAGACACTATTTCCCAGGAAATTATCAAAGAATAATTGTCATAGAATCAGAGGATAAAATAAGCCATTGAAAGAATTCACTGAACACCTACTGAAAGAGACCCCAAAATTAAAAATCCAAGGAATACCGTGGCTAAATTTTAGGACAAAGGAAAAAAAATATTACAAGCAGCCAGAAAAAAAAAAAAAAACAATTCAAATACCAAAGAGCTATAATAAGGATTACCCAGGACCTAGCAAGGATCCATCTTAAAGTATCAAAGGGTCTAGAATCTGATAATCCAAAAAGCAAAGGAACTTGGAATGCAGCCAAGAATAAATTATCCTGCTAAAGTGAGCATTTTCTTTAAGGGAAGATGATGGACATTCAATGAAATATCATTTCTGGTGAAAAGATCAGAGCTAAACAAAAAATTTGATCTCCAAATTTAGAACTCAAGAGAAGCATAAAAAGGTAAAAAGACAAGAACTCCTGAGAGCTGTATTTATTTACGTGTATACATAGAGAGTGCATGTATAATTTGATTTTACTGTTATAATATAAAAAAGAAACTAGAGGTGGAAAAAAGATTGTACTGGAAAAAGGGGAAAGTGGAGGTAAAATGAGGGAAATTACATCTCAAGAAAAAGCAAAAGCCTACTATAATTGAAGGAAAGAAGGGACAGGGAAGAACATTGTGTGAATCTTACTCCCATCAGATTTGGCTCAAAGAGAAAGCATTAAACATATTTGGTTTCACAGAGAATCTTCTCTCATCTTATAGAAAAGTGGGAGGGGAAAGGTGAAAATTTTACCTTTCATAATGTTCTCTAATTCTTTTTTGGTCATAAATCCCCCCTTCTTCAAAGATCTGATAGGTAAATTATCCCTTCTCCTAATTTGTTTATAGTATCATCCTTTATGCTTAAATAATATATCCATTTTGACTTTATTTTTGGATGAGGTGTGAGATACGGGTCTTTATCAAGTTTCTAGCATATTATTTTCCAGTTTTCCCATCAATTTTTGTCAAATACTGAATGTTTATTCCAGAAGCTGGAGTTTGGATGTTTATCAAATATTTGCCATAGATTGTGTCATGTATGTCTAATCTATTCCACTGATCCACCACCCTATTTCTTAGCCAATATAAAATGGTTCAGATTATAAAATATAACAAAAATATAACAAAGCAATACCATAAAACATTATATATTACCAACTTGGTAACATTTTACACATAAAATCATTCACCTCAACATTGGCACCTTTTGTTGATCATATCTAAAAAAACCCATATAAAGTCACCAAATATCAAATAATTACACTGAACCAAAAAACACCCTTAACATTAATTAATACTTTATTTATGAATTAAAACTACCCATATTCTGGGACTTCAGACATACATCAAATAAGTGATGGATTAGCAACATCATTAAATATATTTCATTAAATATTTAACAGTTTTCAAAAATTCCACCCAATTTTTTTCACATTCTTTTAAAATCCATGTATAACATCATGTATAATCCATGTATAACAACATCCAGATTAAAAGGAAGGTTTTGTCTGATAACATTTCTGGTTAGCAATGGTCTCTCAGATTTCAAATATAAAATAGAAATATAATACAATTTAGAAATATAATAACACAAACAATAAAGTATAGGTTACACAATTCCATTTCCAAAATATCACATAAAAAACCACTTTTGAGTTATCAGGTATGAAACAATTACATTCAATTACATAAATTGATAATAATGAAACCGTTGGCTAACTAACAGTAATCACTATGTTAAGAATTATATAATCATTGTATTATTTTCATCTCACAACAGGAAAAGGCTGTGATATTGGAGCAGGATAATGATACAAAGTGTCTGAGGAACAGAGGGGAAACATTCCCACTCTGATATAAATATCTTATAGACCTTTTGCATTAATTTCTTAAGATAAAGTATTTTGGACCAGTCATTACAACCCAGTGGAATTCAGTGCTGTCTTTAGTTAACTAACACCAGTACTGCCAAATACTTATGGTCATCAGAATTTCTAATTGTAAGTCTTATTGAGATTCTGACTGACTCATGCCCAAATTATAGAAGATATTCATGCCTTCAGAGGAAACCTACACAATGTGATATGGTCTCTGATCCCAGCACCTGCTTAGATAGGAATAGAGGACTATGAAGAACAAGTGGGAGTCCAAGATAGGAGTGAGATATTTGGGGAAAGTACTTATTTGGGGAAAGTCTGGAGTTCAGGAACAAGTCCTGTTGTAGCAAGCCTGGTTGTTGTCAGGAAAGAGTCCAAATTCTCCAAATCTCCATCAACCTAGCCGAGTCACAGCATCATTAATGTCAACAATTTTTCACCCAGAATTTAATCTAAGAAAGAAAAATAGATTGTATGTGTAGGTTTATTCCATATGTGGGAAGCACAGTTAGAATTTATCTCAGAGTGGCTGTAGGCAGCAGGGGTTATAAAGACAAAAATCACAGCATGTGGGAGATAAAGTGTAATAGTATAGTAGTCTTATCAGGTCATCCCTGGACTAGGTTGTTTTTCACAACTGGGAGTTGACATGAATCAGTCTGAGCTGGTCATCTGGCATGGCAGGGGAAGTTCTGAGCTCATTGTACCAATATCACAAGAAACTTCCAATGCATAAATTAAAGAATTCCTTATATGCCCAGTTTAAGGAATACTTAGTTTTATTTCTAGCTTAGCTGGCTTTGATTCCCAGGTCAGCCTGGCCTCTTCTTAATAGTAAAGGAGCTACAGCAAATCAACTTGGTTAATGAAGTCATTTTTTATGAGTTTGAATACTGACTTTATTACTTCCTATGACCTGCCATAGAACCTCTCTCAGCCTCAGTTTTCACATCTGTAAGATGAGGGAGAATTGAGCTAGATTACCTCAGAAATCTTTTCAAGTTCCAAATGTATTACTTGCTAAGAAAATTTTTACTCATTCATTCAGTAATTCATTCATCACTGATCCCTTACTGTTTATAAAGGATGTTGGAAATGTGTTGCTTTGCAATTTTTGCAGTCTCTCATTTGTATAAGATATAGTTTCATACATTTTTGGACTTAGTTCTTCTTCATTTCCACCTTCACGCAAGGCTTACTGATAATGAAGCATGCAGGAGTCATGATGGATAGAATACTGGACCTGGAATCAGGAATATTTGAGCTCAAATCCAGACTCCGACACTTAATAGCTATGAGATACTGGCAAGTCACTTAAACTCTGTATGCCTCAGTTTCCTCAACTCTAATAATAGAACCTACCTTGCAGAGTTAAGGTCACAGAGTCTAATCTGCGAGGATCAAAAGAGATAATATCCATAAAAACATGCAGCACATAGTAGGTACCATGTAAATGTTTATTCCCTTCCCCATATTGAGTAACAAAAGGAATGAAAAGGATAAAAGCTTTCAAAGGATTTAGTATTCTCTCTTTGTCTTTGCCTTTTCTTCAGAGTTATTCCTTTTATGACTTACAATACTCTTTGATAATCTGAAAGCTGAAAAGAAAAAGTTGAAAAAGCCAGAGGGGGATCAAACAAAGAAATGGTAATGAAAGTCTTATATGACAGTAACCAAGCTCTAAGTCTGCAAGCCTGAGCCTGTTCTCTAATAAAGCTCACTAACACTTGGAGCTGGATTTTTTTTCCACTTGAAAGGAGAAGTAAAGACTGCCAACAAAAGAAAAAAAAACAAAAATATTGATCTTGAAGGTTGGATGGAACTACCAAAATGAGGGTCAATAAATGGGAATGATAGCCACATCCATTAAGCCTCTTTGGAAAACAGGGCTTGATACAATAGTGTGTATCAGAGCAAGTTGTATTCATTTAATATTGTTGATATTCAAACCAAATTATACCTGGCTGCCTATAATACTCATAAATAAATGCTGTCAATGCACAGTTCTGCATTTCTCTCTAACCCAGCCAGTAGGGAATGAGGTTAGAATTCCAAATTAAGATGATTTTTTCACAAATATAAAAATCAAATGAGATCACAATGATCTTGCCATTGTGTTACAGGTATGATCTTAAAACAAATTACTCCTACTCTTTGTGACTCATTTTCCTCATTTGCAAAATGAGGAGGGAAGTCAGAATCAAACTCAGGTACTCTGATTCTGTCTGCTTCACAGGTCAGCTGCATGCAAACCCTAAGTATGAGCCTATGAAATAATCTGTCCTTTAGTTTTTCTCTCCATTTCAGGAGGGAAACAGTTGTTTAGCACCTATTGCTACATGTCAGATATTGTGCTAAGCATTCTGCAAATACTATCTCACTTAATCTCTACAACAACCTGGGTAGTGGCAGGCAGGTGTGATCATTATACCCATTCTACAATTGAGTAAATTGAGATAACCAGAAGCTAAATGACTTTCCCAGCATCACACTGATAGTAAGTGTCTAAGGCCAGATATAAACTTCTCAACTCCAGGCTCAGCACTCTATCTACTTTAACATCTAGCTACTTGTTAGTGTAGGTACACTCTGGAAACATTTTGAGAGCACCTCATTTGTTTTACTGCCTGTTATCTTTTACAATTCAATTTTAGGCAGAGGTTTTACTTTAAGGCACTAAATATTTAACCAAAGCCTAGTCTATGAAATGTTAATACCAGTATTTTTTTTTAATTTTTGACTGTGTCTAACACAAGCTTTTCAAGGAGTGTGTTTCAAGTATTGTAATGGGCAAGGAAACAAATTCACTTCTCACTGGGATATCAGAGATATTAGAAATAATTATTTTGGTTTGCTCTGACTGGTTGGAGGGCTAGACAAGTGCTTCATGATTTGGGTCATCATCATCTAAGCCATTTGAAATAAGCTCTGCTGTTGACCATTAGTTCAGAGAACAAGACCAGATGTATTTGATTAAAGCCCTTATAAATCACATTCTAGCTATTAATGGAAAACATAGAGATGAAAAAAAACTTGTGTTTTATACAATATATTTCTCAAAGTGAACTCACTCTTTGCACTCTTTGAGTGTTCTCAATATAAGCTTTATGAAAAAAACAAATTAAAACAGATAAGGGATGAATGGGAATCTACACATATTTTCCAAAATAGATAGTTGTAGACCCAATTAGAGATGCAAAGAACATTGAACTCATATCAGTAATAATAGATATTTATAGTACTTTGAGTTTTGTGTAGTATTTAATATAGTATTTTAATGTTTTCTCATTTGATTCTCACCTTTTATCCTTTATGCTATTACTATCCTCATTTTACAGGTGAGAAAATTGAGACTGAGAGAGGTTAAATGAGTTGTTCAGCATCACCAAACTTGTAAATGTTTGAGGCAGTATTCAAACTCAGGTATTTTCCTGACTTCACACCCAACATGCTATTTATTGTGCTACCTACTTGCCAGAATAATAATAGTCTGAGGATTGTACTGGAGAATATAACTTTAAAAAGCAGAATAAGAGACACAAAAATTCACTGATGAAAAGAATTCCTTAAAAAGTAGAATAAGTGGGAAAAGAAGTACAAAAGTTCACTGAAGAAAATTATTCTTTGAAAATAAAATTAAGCAAATGGAAAGAAGCTCATAATTACATGAGAAATCAAGAAGCAATACAACAAAGGCAAACAAAAATGAAAAATATAAAACAATGGGAAATATCTCATTAAAAAAAACAACCAACATGGAAAATAGATTAAGGGGAGATCATTTAAGAATTATTGAACTATCTGAAAGCCATGATCACAAAAAAGAGCCTACACATTCAAGAAATTGTAAAGAAAATTGTCCTGATCAGAACTAGAGGGTAAAATAAAAATGGAAAGAATCCATTAATCAACTAATTAAAGAGATCCCAAAATAAAGATTCCTGGGAATATTATAACCAAATTCCAGGATTCCTAGGTGAAGGAGAAAATACTGTAACTGGCCAGAGAGATGCTACTCAAATATTATTGAACCACAGTCAGTATCACACAAAATTTATCAGCTTCTACATTAAAGGAGTAGAGGAGTTGGAATATTTTCTGCATGACCAAGGAGATAGAATAATGAAACACAATTTTATGTGTGTATTGTTATCAACTCTAGTAAGCATGGGGGAAGGGGACTACCCTCAAGTAATTATCCTAACTCTCTCCCTGTTTTCTGAACTAAACTAATAAAAGTTTTTTACATTCATGACTTTGCAGTCTGAGGTTGGACCTCACCAGGCTTTGGAAACTGTTCTCTCTGAAGTTGTTTCTTTGTTTTAATTGCCCAATTTGATTATCTTTTCTCTATTTTTATCTTTCTTGGTTTCTCTTCAGAACTTGACACTGGATCACATTTTCTTTTTTGATATTCTGTAATCTCTAGGTTTTTCTGACACAGTTCTCACTTATTAGTCTTAATCCCTTTTTTCTCTCTATATGCTTTTCCTGATAATTTAATAAGCACAATGGATTTAAGCATATATCTTTAAGTATATATCTTTAAACATATACCTCTAAATATATATCTCCCCCACCTATCTTTCCTGACATCTTGTCTTTGACCACCTACTGGAAATGTATTTTGAACTTTATGTCCAGTAAGCATCGCGTGCTCAACACATCTAAAACAGAACTCATCTTTCCCTCCAATAACCCTCTTCTTTTCCCTTTTCCCCCTATATATCTATTGAATTACTACCATCTTTCCAGTGATCTTTCTTATTCTCTCTCATATTCAAACAGTTTCTAAATCTATATCTTCAATATCTCTTCCATACATCTCCTTATCTCCACTGATAAACTACCAACCTAGTTCATGCTCTTATCACATTTAAGCTAATACAAAAAAGTAGTATTTTTGCCTCAAGTCTTTTTCTTCTTTCATTTTGCTTTCCATAAAACTACTAAAAATGAATTTCCTAAAGCACAGATCTGATCATGTCTCTTTCCTAACTCAATAAAATTCAGGGGTTCCACATTACCTATAGGACTACTCCATTTAGAGTTTAAAGCTTTTCATACATAACCAGGCCCAATCTATATTTTCACTTATAATACACTTCTGCCCTTCATATATTCTAAGGTCTAATTAAACTGCCTTCTTATAATTTCATGCATTTCCTTTTCCATCTCCATTCCTTTGTATTGATTGTTCTTCATGCCTAGAATGTTCTTCCTTCTCACCTCTAACTCTTAGCCTCTTTTTCTTCACAATTCAGCTTAACCATCACAATCTGCATGAAGCTTTGCCTTGGCTTTCCAAAACCCATGTTCTGTATGCATGTATATATATGTAGTTTTTCCATATAATATAAAGTCCTTAAGGTTGAGAAGAAATTATTTCACATTTTTTTATTTACATGCCTAGCATTTTGCACAATATTTTGCACATAGCAAATGCTTAATAAATGCTTGTTGTACATAATTGAAATACATAACAAAATAATAAGGTCAGCTATTTTTCGATATTCAATTATGTACAACAAGCATTTATTAAGCATTTGAGGAATAGAACCATTAAGATAAAAAGCAAACTTTCTCATTCTGAAGTTGTTTGAAAATAAAATTTTTTATGTTCATTATTCTCATTACTTGTCCTATATACTAGATTTCATTTGCTATATTTGTATTAGTTTAGTTGAACTGTTCCAGCTACTGTACTTTCTCAGAGGTTTCATTAATATAATGCTTTTCTCTTAGCAACTGAAGGTGAGGTAGTTATTGCAAGGCCAATCATAACAAGAATTTCTTTTGGTAAATGGGACAGGAGAGTAAGAATATTTTCCAATCTTCCTGGGGAAGGGAGTTGAAACAAAAATCTGGAATGTTGGCAAAAAAGATGGAAAGGTTGGTGCAGAGGTGGCAGAAGGGATAGAACAACAGTTCTGGAGTCAGGAGGCCTCAGTTGTGTATTACCTGTGTGACTCTGGGCAAGTTATTTAACCCCAATCATTTCAACAACAACCAAAAAAAAAGTGGGAAAGGGGACTCCTGTGGACATGCTATTATTTTACTCTTCAAGTACAGTCCATCTAGTCTAAAAATATTTTTTAAACTGATACTCTGTATAAGGCATCATGTTAGAAACTGAAAATACAAAGACAAAATACATTACAACCCCTGCCCTCAAGGAACTTTTCCTATATCCCTAAATAGATAAGATCTGATCATTAGAAATATGAGAAAACAAAACATTCAAGAGGATTAAAAAGAATTCCTGCGTCATAGTATTGTTAAATAATTCAATCAATAAGCATTTACTAAGTACTTTCTTGTGTTTTACCAAGAACTGTGCTAAGATTCAGGAACATAAAGAAAAATAAGGCAAGGCAAAATGTTCCAGCCCTCAAGGAGGATGTCACATAGGATGAGCATAAAAGCAACTTTAAGAGGTTGATGCTAAGAAATGGAAGTAAGGAAAAAATGAATCATAGGAAATAATTTGCAATGCAACAGAGGCTAGAGAAGGAAGGCTGAGCTTGTGTAAAAGTAAATAGGACAGTTTGACTGGAATATAGAATTCATTAATGATCAATTATTCTTGCTAATTCTGTCCTAAAGACAGCCATTGTAGAATGGACAGAGAGTGAATTATGAAACTTATAAGAGAATTTGAGTTCATGTTCCACTTATGACCCATTATGGCTCTATGACCTTGAATCACACATTGTCTCAATGTTTTTTATGCAAGTCTCTAAGATTATAAATTTTATAGAAGGTACTGACATGAATTGATAACAGAAGTTTCTTCTGCTTGGAATTCTTTATATCCTGAAGTTTTTCTGAATCAAAATTCAGTGTTTTTCTACCAGAGCATTTTGCTTAGATTTGGCATCAGAAAGAAAATCTGGGTTAGAACCTATATTTTATTTAATACCTGTATAGTCTGAAGTGAGGACTGTCTCAATTTTCTCATATATATCATGA
>JAJPUD010011826.1:0-50051 GCA_023553655.1 Myrmecobius fasciatus
TCTATCTATCTATCTATCTATCTATCTATCTATCTATCTATCTATCTTTCAACTAGCTCTCATTCATCTCTGTTCTGTTTGTTCATCTGCCCATCCATCTATCTATCCATCTATCCATTATCTATCTATCCATCTATCTGTCTGTCTGTCTGTCTGTCTTCCATCTGGCTGTCATTCATCTCTCTTCTGTCTGTCTATCTGACCAGTCACTTCTCTGAGGGAGTGAGCCCCCCTCTAAATCCTTGTCTTCAGTGTTATACAGCTTGCTTTGTTTCCCTATAGGACTTCATTTCATTGGGTGAAAAGTTTTTTTTTTTTTTTTTTTTTTTTTAATTTTCATGGAGTCAAGCACATCTGGCATATCTCCATCCTTTGACAGTTGAGATATTGCCTTCCTCCCTTCCCTGCCCCTCCCAAACTCAGGTATAGATATGGACTCTCCCCACCCCATTCCCATTGCTATCCTGTTCCCAGGGGACTTGTGAGTGATGTTTTTGTCCTTAGTCCACCTACACCTTCTGCCCTCACTGGTGGGAATGGGAGGCCAGGATCTAGGACAGCTCCTTGTGATTCTCCATATTCAAGACAGAGCATCACAGAGAGTCAACTCACATATCCTCTAAGTTAACATCCTCCCATTGAGGCTCCAGATGAAAAAGTGACAAAGAAAGGTTGGATCAGGGATGTGAGCCCAGTGCTATGCCCCAGTCCACTCGGACAGTGTCTGTCCCCAAGATGTTTGGGCTTTAAAGGGACAGCTCTGGCTTAAAGCTCCTCTTCCATTGCTCAACTTGTCACTCACTACTGGGGGTGGTCTTGAGGAGCACATCTCTATAATGCACAGAATGGTCCCTTTCAGGGAAGATCTCACTCTGGGGTGGGGCCCAATCCCCTTCTGCTTGGTTTGCAGAGAAGAAGAATTGATCCAAGGCCTTTGTTCCAAGAGCTGGCTTGTCCAAGAGACTTCTGGGACAGGCACCTGAGGTCTCTGGCTTTCCCTCCCCTATGGGAAGATTTTTCTATTTAATGGCCTTGGGTGCCCTGGTACACAGAATCAGGGGATGACATAGAATGACAGATTCAGATCCCCTGAGGAAAGCTGACATCTCCTTGGACTTTCCTTCAGGTTCTCTCGATCCTACAGGAGGAGCTCACGATTGCTGAGGTTTGATTGTCCTGACTGCCTCTGTTTCTCCCCCAAGGACCGATGGCCTGCATTACTCTGGGCCACTTGAGGTTTGGAGGTTACAGCTGGGGGTGAGGGTGGGAGAGTGACTTCCATGGGTATATTCTCTCTGGAGCTTCTTCTTCTGCTTTTGTTCCTCAGTTCTCCCCCCTCCCCTGCCTTTTATTTTACCCCGACAGTTTTATAAGGAATAGTTTTAATAGGAACATGTTGTAAAATGAAAATACTTTACTGGGATATGGCATAAAATACACAGAAGCAAGCAGGGCATAAATTACATTTTTATCGGATCATTTTACTGCAAATAAGTTCTCATACACAGTCTTTTATTTATGATGAGGTTGAAGCTTTTGTCTCATGGGCCCTTTGGCATCTGGCTTTTTTGGAGGACTGGAGGTAAAGGTCCCTAAAAGCTTGACCCCCAATCAGTCCACTCTGGGGAAGAAGTAGGAGCTCCCTTAGTCTTATGGACTTAGGGCTAAACACATAAGACTCTGACGGTCTGTAAATGGGTATACAGAGGGCTTTATGATAAAGCAAGCTTTCAGCACTGAGTACCAGGCATTATAATAGGTATTGGGGGCATAAAAGGTAAGAATACTCTTGACCTCAGGGAGTTGCCATTCTGTTGGATTGATGTTGATTCCTTAAAAGCAAGGTTTTGTATTGGGACTTTCCATAGTGTTGGGGAGTGTAGAGAATAGGGAAGATCACAGTTGTGTGTGTGTGTGTGTGTGTGTGTGTGTGTGTGTGTGTGTGCAAAAATATTGGGCTCAGTGGAGATCTGAGATCTAGTTCTAGAGCTCACCCCTACTTTCAGCAAGTCCCTGTCCATTTCTAAGCCTCAGTTTCTTTCCTGGCAAAAGGAGGGGGTGGGAATGGAAGGACTCTAGAATCCCCTCTCACCCAAACCCTAAAAGGCTCTATCAGTGCCTCCACTTTGGCTCTAAGAATAAGGGAACTTGAGCCTTCTACTTCCCTGTTATTCTTCTTCTGACTAATATCTTACCCAGCACAAGTCACACAGATAATATATGCACTCTAGTATTCAGCACGTGATGCTGTCGCCTAGAATCTCAAATAGCTGGCATCTTGTAGCACTTCACAGCAAAACACTTTCCATCCCTGAATTCATTTGAGCTCAGAGCCCTGCGGGGAGGGAGTTCAGGGATGATTAGACCCATTTTTTAAAAAAAAGGAAACTGGGAGAGAGAGAATGACAGAGACAGAGAAACAGAGACAGAGAGAGAAAGAGGGAAAGGAGTTGGTTCAAGCTTCCACAGTTAGTGTCAGAGCCAAAACTCTGATTTCCAATCCATTAAACTTTCCAAGTGGTCACACTATTTCTCCTTAAATGCCTCACAGAATTACAGATTTTTAATTTGATTCAATTAAATTCAACGTTCATTTATGAAGCAGGATGTACCAGAACCAGAGATGTAAAGAACAAATGAAATAGCCCCCGACCTCAAGGAACTTCCACTTTCCTGTGGAACATGTATGCAGCTAATTCACTACAGGGTGATTTGGTGATTGATTACAAAATCCTAAGACTTGAATGCTAGAAAATCCTTTAGAAATGACATCCTTCTCCATTTTATTAAATATTCATTGTAGATTTTGGAGGGACCTCATAGACACAGATATAAGTCTCCGGACCAACAATGGAAGTTTTGGGCCCTCCCTGTGCTGGGCTACATTGGGTAGCAAATAGGAGGATAACTCCCAGTCTCTGTCCTTCAGGAGCTTGGTGGGAAATTGGTGAAGTGTCACTAATAGCTACAAGACAATAAAGGCCAATGTAAGGCTGGCTACAAGGATGGGCTAAGTGGTGTCCACTAGACCAGAGGAGCTATAGGACCATGGGGGAAGGAGAACTCCCTCAGGATCAAGAAGGTGGCTGAAGTGTATGAGGGAAAGAGCTTCATTGCCCAGAGGATAGTGAGAAGTTGATTTGCCCTTCCCGCCTTATAAGTTTCAAAGGAGGAAACAAAGAGCTATGGAGGCATTCGGTAAGCTCCAAGTATATAGATATGCTGCTATCTCCAGCACCAGCATGATCACTTTTAACCTTCATGATCACCACCATCACCTCCTTCTTCTCTTTTATCATTATCACCATCACCATTACCACCATCATCACCATCATCTTCATCACCATCATCACCACCCCTCACACTGTCATCCTCATTACCACCACTATTATTACCATCATCCAGCTGAAGCATCAGTCTACCTGGAAGGATAGGAGGTAGTATGTGCTGGGCAAGTCAAAGCATCAGCACCCCTTTGACCACAATTCCCCTTCACACACTCACGGACTCAGCTCAGGATGCTGAACCCAAGGCACTTGGGAATAACAGGAGTCCACAAACCATCAGACCTGCTTCTTTCCATTCCAGCCCCCACAGCTATCATTGAGGGGGAGATCTCTCCACCTTCCTCAGAACCACAAACAAAAGCTCCATGAACAGGTCGAGGGAGTACGGCAAATATTGGGGCACCTGCGCCTTCCAGATTACCAGTTCTGTTTCCAGTTTATTCCTTACATTCATCACCCAGGGAAGAAAATCCTGTAGGTAAAGAGCCAACGATTCCTGCCAACGGCCAACCCCCTGCTAGTCACAGGACAACCAAGTCAGATTAAAAGAAGCACTCTGGGAGGAAGACAGTCTCATGTATTCAGCAAGACACAGCTTACCCCCAACCTGCCATCAGTTTCTGGTGAAGACAGCCCAGGACCTTGAACCTAAGAGCCTTGGGAATGCCCAGGACTCCAGCTCAGTGCTCACAAGCCTCAGCCTGGGAAGCAGCCCCTGGAGAGAAGCAGCCTGGAACCTGACTGGTTCTGCAGGGACTTATAGCTACAGCTACTTAAAATCCAGAAAGGCAAGTTCTGGTTGCCAAAGTCTTTGTCTTATCAAGTGGTTCAGCATCATCAATATGTCTCATATTTATCAGTAGAAATGACATTACAGACGAGGCTGGATCATCTGCTTTGCTGCCATGGACTTTTCCATCTGAAACCTTCCCTGTGGGCAGTGTCCCCTGCTAGGAGGGAGCTCCTCAAGAACAGGGACTTCCTTAATTTTCCATCTGTCTTGGCAGCACTAAGAATTCTTCTTGATGCACAGCAAGAGCTTTTATAATCTAATATTTCTTATGCCTCCAGACACAATCCTGTAAAAAACAGGAGGAGGAGAGAGTGGCTATAGGGAATGGAGATAGATATAGCGAATGGAAGAGTAAGGCTGGAACTAGAGGAAGCTTTTATCATTGAATCCTTCCACCATCTAATTACGATTTTTCTCCTGCCTGATGGACAAGAGCCTAACTGAGACTTTCCTCTACTCTATCCTGCCCCTGTCCTAAAGGTCACATACTGCAGCCTCCTGCTCCACAATTGTCCTCCTCCAACATTCACAGGTTGTGAATGATACATTTCCTAATTCCATATTTATGGGTCTGTCCTATAGGTTGAGAGAGTGAGCCCCTGAGAGGATGTAGTGAGAATCCTAGACATAGAAAGGATCTCAGAGGCCATCTAGTCCAGCCCCCACATGAGTGACTTCTCCTTTGGAGAGGTGACACTTGAAGGCAAGAACATCTCAGAACTGCAGCCCCATGAGAGCTGCAGCCATTCAGAATATGGAAGGAACTTTCTCTCCCATGTCAGGTGGTGGTCCACAGAAACCAGGTTAGGACTGAGTGGGACCCAGAGCCTGAGCCAGAGTGGAGGGGAAGCAGTGAGGCTCCAGGGGCAGAGTAAATGTTGAGGGAGGATAGGGGGTATTAATCTACTCTTTCCTTCCACTCCTCTCCCTATGAAAGTGCTGAGGGGATGAGAGTTCCAATCTCACTCAGACCAGCTGTGTGATCGAGGGCAAGCCCCTGCATTGCTCGGAGCCTCCATTTCCTCCTTTATAAATGAGAGAGGTGGACCAGATGGCCCGTGGGGCATTTCCCCGCTCCAAACCAGCAGTCTGTGCTCCTGAAGGTCTGTCTTTATTCAGGGCAGACACCTTATTTACCATCAGAGTGTTTCTGCTCAGAACAACCCTTTGAATGTAAGGAAGGTGGGAAAGTGTTTAGCTACAGGAGGATTGTTACAGAACACCAGCTGATTTGGAGTGGAAGGGAACCCTGGGAACACACTAAATGTAGAAAGCCTTCAGGATGGGGCAGCCTTGATTTAGCATCAGAGGATCCCCTGGGGAGAAGAGCTTGGAGATGAAAGCCCTGAAGGCTTCCAAGAAGCTGAAGGCTTAGGAATACCCCTTAAAAGAGCTACTGTACCCCTCATCCAATGCTCGAGATTGCCTGGTCCCCACTCACGGTGGCGAGGAATCCCGCACCTCAGAAAGACTCAGCCTCTGTACATCCCTGTGGCTCTCCAGAGAGGGCTCACTGGCTAAACGCTGGGCGGTTAAGAAGGAAGGAAGGGGGAGGGCTTGGGGGCGAGACTTGTTCAGTGATGGTCACACATCGTATCATTTATGTCAAGTATCAGAGAAGCCATGAAAGAGAGAGGCTGACGGACCCAGCGTGTTTGCACCGCAGTGTCGGGGATGCGGCAGGGACAAGGGGAAGAGGTTGTGGGTGTCCGGTCCTCCAGATGCTGTTCCCTATGGAGGGTGTTGAACTGACTGCCCCGAGACCTTGGAGAGCCTCTTCCTGGAAGAGATCTGGGAACATCTCAAAGAAGTTTTCCCAACAATCTACACAGGAAAACACAAGTGGATGAAACAAGCCCATCATGGATCACACTCATCAATGGAAAATCTCTACACTTTGTCCATCTCAGGAAATGTCATGTTCTACCCCACTGGGAGCTTTGCCTCTGGGGGAAGTAAATGTGAGCTCATGAAAGGGGCTGCACAACATAGCAACGTGGTCTGCTCTGCTGCTCTAGAACGGGCTAATTCGGGGTCCATCTGTAGTGTCTGACATATATGTGCCCAGATGTGCCCAGATGGATACCCAGCAATGTGGTCTGCTCTGCTGCTATGGAATGGGCTAATTCGGTCTCCATCTGTAGCGTCTGACATATATGTGCCCAGATGTGCCCAGATGGATACCCACATACATGCATAGAGGTAGTGCTCAGTGTCAGATACTACATTATGGCATCAGGTCTTCAGTGCTCTCACAGGCAGCCTCTTGGGCCCCTGTTGTGCTTGTGGGTGCTACCTAAGCACACTCAGGTCCCTAGGGCCCTCAGCTATAAACATGCTGCTTCTACACCCAGGTGGAGGATCATGCCAGTTAAGCTCTTTCCTCTGATAGCTGTCTGCAGGATGATAGCAAATGCAGCTTTTGTCATCAGCTGGGCAACTTGAGCAGCTCTCTCTTTGGGATCCTTTTCTCCTCTCCCCAATGATGTCTTGGGGTTCATTTTCCCTCAGCCCCTCCCAGCTGTGATCTTCCATTCCAGAGATTCTCCCAAGCCCACTGGCCTCTCCTGTCAGGTACGACTCCTGTAGCACTACCTCCCCTGCCTCCCTAAATCAATTAATTTCCTAAGAAGTGGGAATGGGGATCTTGAGCCAACTGCGTTGTGAGGGGGAAGGGCAGATCACGGGGAAGGCAGCACCCTCAGAGTCACGAAGCTGAGACCCCCGCTGCCCAAGATACCCAAGGAGTCAGTGGCTGAGCTCTAGAATGAGCTGATGCGACCCCATGCTACCCAGTCTGGAGGCGTTGTGGAAATGGATGGTGAGCTCTGTGTGGGGGAAAGTGGAAAGAGTGGGGGACCTGGATTCTGGGGCTCAGGGCTCAAATGCTGACACTCAACAGCTGAACCAGCCTCTCTCAATTCTGTGAAATGGGGCGCATCCCGCTCGCAGGCTCAGTCTCCCAGGGTTATTGTAAATGGAAGAGTGGACAGCTCGCTGAATCAAACCAGCAGCACTTGACGTGAGCAGCGTCTGTACACAAGGAATTAGCCTAAAGGAAGGGGCCCCGGTGGCCTCCCAGCAAACCTCTGAGGAGCGGATGAAGGACTGAATGATGGCAGAGATGGTGGGGACTTGGGGGGGGGATCAGGCATCCCCAAGCTGAGGAAATCCCTGTGAAGTGGTTGGCGGTTTCTCCAGCTCCCCCCAAGACCTCGCTCTCCCCAAGCGCTCTTGTTCCCTTCCCCAAACATTTAGAGTCACCCAAATTTTGTCCCAAAGAAGGGGAAGGTGAGCTGGGGGGGGAGGAGTGGAACTCTGCCTGCCCTCAGGAATGGTCCCACCTGGACTCGGCGATTGTCACTGAAGCCGTCACTTTGCATCTCCATTAAATTCTCCGCCACTGAAGAGGAAGGGGCCGTGCAGACCTTAGGGCCCATCATTCACCCACCACGGTCTTAAAACGAGCTAATTATTTAATGGGATGCTCCATAAGGAAAATGTTTTGTCAGACTTAAAGCATAATTAGTGACCTCCGAGCACTCGGGGGCCCTATTAACATGGCACACGGGAGTCTTCCAATTAAGAAGGAGCGCTTTTTAAAGGACCCTTGCATCCTAGCAATCGGGGAGGGGGCATCCAGAGCACATCGGTGGCCGGAGCATAGCCCAGACCAATCGCAGTGTGGCAGGCTGGGTTGTGTGATGGGTCAGCCCACGGGGGAGGGCCAGCTGGGCCCCGCGCCAGGCAGCTTGCCCAGGCGGGTCTCTGGGAATCGGACTTCTGAGTGACCGAGAACCTGGAAGTTGGTAGCACCCGGGGCATCTGGCAATAGGCACGGGGCAGTGCCCCTGGGGCAGACACATCTCCGCAGTCTGTTCTTCGAGAAACTCACCAAGGAGGAGAAATAAAACCCCAAGGATGGTCTTTTTGGCTTGTATTCATAGCACCTGTGCTTAGGTTTGTGTCCAGTGTACTCTAAGCACTAAATTAATACTTCTTGACCCAAATTGTCCCAAAGATGGTGTCCATGAGCCCAGAGACAAAGAACTTGCTTCCCTTCACTAATTCAATAAAAAGTCAGTATTTTACGCCATTGAACATTAAACATGAAAGCCCCAGTTCACGACCCCTTCTTCTATCCCAAAGGCCAGCGCATATAAGGTGACAGCAAAGACCACAATGACAACTGATATTTACATTGAGTTTTAATGGCCTTTACACACATTTGATGATAGAAGTCTCCTACGGCATTGTGAGATTGGTAGTTTTATACTCATTTTACAGACAGGGAAACTGAGGCTCCAAGGAAATGTGAATCAGGTTGGTTTTGGTTTAAGACCTGGCCCTTAAGAAGAGATCTGGCCAGTCAACCCCAAGATTTGGGCTTCCTCTTCTGCTCCCCCTCATCTGGCTCCCAGACATTTCTGGCGCCCATCTCTTTTGAACGCTAAGTTTGTTGATGAGTCCTCTGGGCCTTCGGCTTGATCTCCTCAGACAAATCCCCGTAACTCCTCCCTGGAATTGCTTCCCTGCGTGTTCTCAGAATTTCATCTCGGGCTGACATCTCCCGTAGCATTGTAGTCCGTGGGACCCAACACATCTTTCCTGTGATCTCTTGGAAATCTAATCTCTCCAAAGCTGGGGAACATGGCAGGCTAGCCTGGGATTTCTTCTCCTTCTCTATTACAGACTCCGGGATGGAGTGGTCACATCTCACCCCCTTCATCCATTGCACAGCATTTATTAAACACCGCTCTGAAAGGTGCTGAGATCCATAGGAAAGGCCACTTATCGGGGGGGGGGGGAGGCTTTAGTGAAGACTTGAAGGAAGCTAGGGTGATCAGGAGTTGGAGCAGAGAAGAGAGAGCATTTCAGGCCTGGGGGATGACCAGGGAGAATGCCCAGAGCAGAGAGGTGCAGGGCATTGGGCAAGGAACACCCAGGGGCATGACAGGTTGGGTGAGGTTGGGGAATACGGTGTCAGAAGCTGGGAAGGTTCAGGGGATAGCAGGTTGGGCAGGGAACTGGAAGTCCAACCAGGGATGCTATATTTGATTCTGGAGGCCATAGGGAGCTCCTGGTGCTTACTGAATAGAGGGATGAGGGGGTCCGACCAAGGGGTTAGGGAACTCAGCTCTGTGCCTGAAGCTGAGGATGGCCTAGAGCAGGGGGAGACTAGAGGCAGGAAGAGCGTTTGGGGATGGTTTTGATGTGAAATGATGGGGTTCTCCAGCACAGAACAGACAGGATCTGGGAGATGAGAGATGAGGAGGAGCTGAGGATGCAAACCCAGGGTGACTGTGAGGAAGGCAGGGCCCGGCACAGTCCCAGGGGAGAGCGGAAGGGGGGCTGCTGCTGCAGGGCCTTTTACCCCAGAAGTCCATTCTCCCTATTCCCTGCAGTCTGATCAGAGCATGACCTCCTCTCATTGGTTATTCACCTTCTGAAGGCTAAAATGGTCATTAAGGTAAGTCAATAAGTGATTATCTCCTCTGCCTCTGTGTCCATGTGTATGTGTGAAAGAGAGACAGAGACAGAGATAGTGAGAGAGACACAGAGATAGAAAGATAGGGAAAGAGAGAGAGACAGGGATGGAGAGAGATACAGAGACAGAGAGACAGAGAGAGATGGACAGAAATACACAGGAGAGACAAAAAGAGATAGGGAGGGAGGTGGAGAGACAGAGACAGAGATAGCCACAGAGACAGAAAGATAGGGAAAGAGAGATAGAGACAGAAAGAGATGGAGAAAGATACAGAGACAGAGAGCGAGGGGGGGAGAGAGACAAAGAGAGAGAGGAGGAGGAAGCTCTGGAGGTGTCTGGATAACTGAAGGTCCTCATCTCTCCATCTTGACTGGGCCACACCTCTGTGACAGCCTCGGTGTGTCTATGTCTATGTCCCCTTTCGGTCCTGAGGAGAGAGGGCATCCCAGTCCCAGAGTCGGGAGGGCACATTGGCAACGTTGAAGGGGAGGGCTCCTGGGGTCTCTCTCTCTCTCTCTCTCTCTCTCTCTCTCTCTCTCTCTCTCTCTCTCTCTCTCTCTCTCTGTCTGTCTCCCTCTCCCATCATTCCCCCCATCCCACCCCTCCAGAGCATGAGCTTGAAGACCATTGGCTTAATTATAAATTCGACCCAAGGTAACTGACAGAACAGAAAAGAATCAAAGTGATTGAAAATATTGAAAAAACAGTATTTCGTTCACAACTTGTTTCTGAGCTCACTGTTTTCCAACTCAGTGTGAGTTTGGTTTTTAAATTAACTTGGTCAGTCCCTGAATGAGGCTTTCCTTTCCTACTTGGGCCCGAGTCTCAGGTGGTGGAGTGGATAGAGAATGGGATGCCTTCCTGAAGTCAAATATGGCCCGAGACCTTACTAGTTGTGGCACTGGGCAAGTCCCTTCCTCTTGTCTACCTCAGTTTCCTCATCTGTAAAATGAGCTGAAGAAGGAAATGGCAGCACTCCAGGTCTCTGCCAAGAAAACCCCAAATGGGGTCACAGAGAGTTGGACACGACTGAGACGTGGTAGGAAATGTTATTTTCATCTCCAGGATCTTAACAAAGGGAGCCAGCCGTTGCTTATTGCAGTGCAGTCTTACCTGGAGGCAGGTGATGGTGCACACTTAATTCAGGGAAGCTTTGCGGCTCGGGTCTGGAGGGGGACGTCACGGATTCCCCGTGAGGGCTCACAAAGAACGGGCTCCTGGGGACTGTGTCCTCCAGCCTCTCCAAAGGGGGAGGAGGCTGGGGACAGAGCCTTTGGGAGCTGGGAACACCCGTCCCTCATGCCGTCCTGAGCTCACACCCCGCTCGGGGTCTCGGTGGAGAACCCTGTCTTCCTGCTGTTTCTCTGGGAGGAGTGAGCCGTCCTTCCACCATGTTGCTTATCATGAATCCCTAGCCTTTCAGCAGCTCACTGCCATGAATTCCCACTGAGCTGAGGAGCATTATTGACTTCAGAATGATTCATTAAAAATATTTTAAAATCAATGACCCCGGTGATCTAAATAGGCAAATAATAGAGCACGATTTTTGCCGGCGCTGTCCTCCAGTGTGTCTGGGGTGATAATAAGACACCGGCCTCCACGTGATCCACCAATTAACGGGGCTAGTCTATCAGCTGAGGCTCCATGATCAGCGGACAGGTTGTCTGAAGGCAAGGGGCTGCTGCTAGGAATTGTGGGAGTCCACTGTCTACCTTGCTGAGAGTCTATTGATATTTCAATCTCTTGAGGTTCCCGGCTCCTCTTAATTGGGACACTGTAATTATGGCTGCATTGGTTAAATTGTTGATATGCATGTCTTATTTAAGATGTGACAGATCAAATTAATCCTCAGAGAAGGAGCTTGGGTGGATTCTCCCAGCAGTATCCCAGGCTCATCAAGGGCCTGGGGCTTACCTATCTTTACCATCAGCCAGAGTGATGGGAGCGTCAGGGACGGAGCCTCAATCCATACTGTGGCTCAGGGTGTAACCATCAAATTGGCCAGCTTGAACTAACACATGTGCCTTTTCGCCCATCCTTTTATCCGTTCATCTGCTTCTCTGTCCATCATTCATCCCGGAGCCATCATCTATCCAAGCATCCAACCATGCACTCACAATGCCGCCCTCCGGCTCCCATCCCTGGATACACTCACGTACCCACTGAGCAATCCATCCGTCCACCCACCGTCCACCCATCCAGCGGTGGATTGATATGTCCATTCACCGAGCGATCCGACGATCCCTAAATCATGTATCCATCCTCTCATCCATTTACTCACTAATCCATGAGTGTAGGATTTGTCTCTTTGTGCAGGAGTTACAGAAATTAAGAAATGATTCCTGCCTCTGTGAAGCTATCGCCAATAATAATGCCAATAAATATCTAGCATTTAGTAAAGTGGGCTGCAACAAGTAAATTAGCCTTTTTTCAACTCAACAGGCGTGTTGGGGAGCAGAAAGTAGGCCGAATTTGGGGGGGAAGGAGAGCCTGGTTTGAAAGCCTCCCCCCCTTCAATTTCCTAGCCATAGGAAGCTGGGCTGGTGGCTTTCTCACCCCTCAAGCCACCAAGGAGGATGGGCAGAGGAAGTTGTCCTGCTGATGTTGATGTGCACTGTTAAAGCCGGAGCCCCTCACAGTCTTGGAGCTCAGAAGCTTCCTGGCCCAACGAGTCGAAGTGAAGTTCCCGGGCTGAAATCCCATCTGTGCGATTAGCTGGGCCAGCTCCTTTCCTTCCCTGTGCCTCCTTTTACTCATCTACAAAGTAAGGAAGCCAGACTCGCTTTTTCAAATGTCTTTCTCAGTCCTGGGGGTGCTTCTTCCATCTCCTCCGGGGCCCTTACTTAAACTCCTGAAGCAAGTTCTCAGTTAGCAGCATCCCACCTGACCCAACTACGGCTCAGCATTTAGCAGAGACCTTCGTTTTGGGTGAGACCTTTGGGCAGACAAGGCCGGATGGGATCTGGATCCTTGGGCTGTGCTCCAGAGGTCCGGGTGTTCAATGGGTAAGTTTGGACAGAGTGTCATCAGTACCTATCCCTGGAAATGAGATCTGTGAACAGCCCAGAGATTCTGTGAGACGCTTTGCCCCTGCTGCCTGCTTAAAAGGTATTTTATATACAGGATAAATGTCTCTATGACTTTCTGCTGCACGTGGTGTGAGCTTGACAGTCACCTCATTGGGATTCCGGGAACTGTTTCTGGGAGACACAATCTGAAATATATATAAATGTTCATTTATAATTAGCCTACTGTTGCTCCCTTTATATGCTGCTAAAAGAATGCTAATCTGGCAGTTAAACACACACACACACACACACACACACACACACACACACTCAGACAGTAGCCCCACCTTGTTTCTGAAGAATAGATTTCTGACCGTTTTATCAGAAAAGTGTCCTGTGCCCAGGACGGAGAATCCTGAACCTGGACAGGGCCAGGTCATGATTGAATCTGTGGGTGAGATGGTGTTGATATATCCAGTGGGGCTATGTGCCAAATTTAAGACTCCAAGACAGGGAAGCTGTGTTCTTGGTCAGACCCTTATTCAAAGTTAAAGACATCATGCAAATTGGTTCTTTCTGATTTCCTACCTAAATCCTTTATTCTAAAGGAAACACAGAGATTTTTGGTTTTTCTTCTCGGAGTTGGGGATTGGCTGTATTGGCTTCTTAGGTATTTGAGTCAATCTGGTAATCATTTATTAAGCACCTGATACGTGTCAGACACTGTGCTAAGTCCTGAGGATACAAAAAGAGAGCAAAAAACCCCCCAGTTTCTGCCTTAGGGAGCTAAAAATCCAATGGGAAAGACAACACATGTCCAATATATACAAAGCAAGCTACACACATGATAAATGAACTGTAATTAATAGAGGGAAGGCACTGGTGGGGAAGGCATTCTGCAGAAAGTGGGGTTTTAGTTAGGACTTGAAACCAAAGAAGTCCGAGCAGAGGAGGGAGAGCATTCCAGGCATGGGGGGCAGCCAGAGAGAATGCCCAGAGATGGGAGATGGAGCATCCTGTTCATGGAACAGCCAGGAGGCCAGGAACACTGGACTGAAGAGTATTTGATGGGGAGTCAAGTGTAAGAAAATTGGCAAGGTAAGAGAGAACCAGGTTATGGAAGGCTTTGGGTGCCAAGCAGAGCATTCTGTATTTGATCCTGAAGGCCAAAAGAAACCAGTGGAGTTTACTGAGTGAGTGAGTGAGTGTGTGTGTGTGTGTGTGTGTGTGTGTGTGTGTGTGTGTGTGTGTGTATGATATGATTGGAAAACATTTTAATGGTTAAATGAAGATGAATTGGAGTGGGAGAGAGAGTAGAGGAAGACTGACCTACCAGTGGACTCTCTTGACTTCATTTTAATTCGTTAAGCACTAATTGTCACTCATGTGTACTAAGCCTTGTATATGTGAAGAATAAGGATGTGAAGAAGAGGGAGGAGCAAGCAAAGCTGAGATAAGAAATCACTGTGCCATTTATGGCCCATGGGATTTACAGTACAGTAGGACACATGTCAGAAAGTATCCGTAAGGCATAAATAGTAAGTCTGAGCACATTAGAGAGTCCCTCATCTAAGAACAGGTTACTGAATCTCAGACCTGGGAGGAATCTGAGCTGCCATCTGAGGATCTTCACTATCAATGCTCTAGAAGTATTCAACCAGGCTTTGCTCAAAAACCTCCAAAGGGGTGTGTGTGTGTGTGTGTGTGTGTGTGTGTGTGTGTGTGTGTGCAGAGACAAGAGCCCTCTGCCAAAGCAGCCCATTTCACTTATGGACACCTCTGATTAAGAAGGATCTTTAGACTTCAAGTCTTCATTTGTTCATTTACAATCTTCTTCCATTGTCTCTGGGACCAAGCCAAACAAGTTGAATCCTTCTTCCATGAGGTAGATCTAAAAAATTTTAAGAGCAGCTAATCGTGCTCTGCGGCTGTCTCAAATACATCCAGTTTCTCCATCCAATCCAGCATGGTCCATTCTTGAGGTTCTTCACCATCTTGGTGGTCCTTCTCTTGTTATTTTCCAGGTTACTGTTGATCAAGGACTTCAGGTCACACAACCAACAAGAAGGAGGACAGGATACAATCTGCCTTTCTTATAATCTCTCAACCTTCTCCAGAATAAGAAATAGGTCCAAGAGATAAAGGAGTTTTAGCTTTCATGTGGTCTGGATGCTAATGAGATACCAACCTGATGAACTAACAGAGGAGATTAATAATCTGCTCCTTCAGCATGCCCTGGCAGACCTGAAAGCCAACTCATGGGTTTGCAGTGGAGCTTGACTCTACCCATTCTCCCTCCTTACTGAAAACTAAAAGGCAGAAGCTTGCTTTTTCTGGCACTGCAGCATGGCAATCTTCTTTTTAGCGGAGGAACTGGAAATCAAAGAGAACTGGGGTAGGATGCCAGCATGTGTGATGTGGACTTAGATTCTACTGAACCTGAGAAAAAGGGAACTGGGAGGAGGATGAGACAACTTTGAGTTCTAGCCCCCTGGGAAACCATCATCAAAGGGAAAGAGTCATAAAGTTATCAACAGAGAAATATAAGGAGAAAAAAGACTGAAATTTCCAAAGATCTCAAAAGAAAGAAAACTCAGAGACCTTGAACACAAGCAAATAAATCAAACAGGGAAGATATTCATAACAGAAGGGAATATGTACTCTGGATCAGTTAAAGAAGTCTAGACATTTATGAATAAATTTCACAAAAGCAAGGAGATAAATTAACAGCTGATGAGGCAGAAGGACCTTTGGATTTCCAAGAAAGCATGAAACCATAGTATAATGTCCCTGAAAGACTTAAAAGAGAAAAAAAGAATTGTAAAAGTCAGAGTTTCTGGCTTGTCCAGAAGAACAGGAAAACTTGAAACAGTGGAGGGGTGAATAAAGGTGAAAGGGGAAGAAAATTCATTAAAGACACAAAAGAGTGAACAGATGATTAGGAATGCAAATAAACAGAAATAAAGGACAACGTGAAAGAGGAGGTTTTTTTTTTTTAAAAAAAACCAAAATACTAAAAGAAAATACGCCTTCCATGCAAGCATTTTGATCTCAAAGAAAGATTGTTGAGACACAGTTTAGAAATTATGAATTTCCCAAAAGAACACAAAAACTTTAAAATCATAACATAGGCAACATTCATTTTTCAAAACACCCCAAATCTTCTGACTTAGGAAAACACAGAACAAAGTATCAATGGGAAGAATATACTTATTGTTTGGAATCTTTCCAAACTTATGATACAAAATTCTAAGATACATAATGGTTAAATTTCAAGCTCAATAGCAAAAAAAAAGTCTGCAAATGAAAGAGGAAAAGACATTAAAACATAAAGGAAAAGAAATCTGGATAACAAGACTATAGTGCTCTCACAAGAAACAGCAGGAGGGAATGGAATCATATGCAGCATTTGACATGATTGAACTTCTCATTGATATTCTTTCTTCTCTAGGTTTTAAGGACTTAATTCTCTCCTGGTTCTCCTCCCGCTGAACCCCTTTTCTCAGTCTCAGTTCCTGGATCTGTATCCAGATCATGTTTGTAGGATTCGGGGTTCTGGACTCCATTCCTTTCTCCCTTTACACTATTTAATTTGTTGAGTTCCCATTGTTTAAATGATCAAATCTATATTGATTACTCAATTTAAGATGATATCTCAAATGTATCAAGCCCTAACTGTTCTCTTAGCTTCCAGTTTTACAACTTCAATTGCCTATTGGACAAATCCTATGAAGATCTTAAAAATCAAAATGGCAAAAACTTAATTTCTTAATTTTCTTATTACGGTTGAGGATTCTACTATCCTCTGAGTCAGTGACTTTGGTGTCACCCTCAACTTTTCACCATCTCTTAATCCCAATTTTAAATTTATTACCAAGACCTATCAACTTTACTGTATGACCCCTAATTTCCTGTGATACTGCCACTACTTTGGGGTAGACTTTTGTCAGCTCATATATAGACTATTACAATACCTTGATGGCTTTTTCCCTTCCTTAAGTCTTTCCCACTCTATTTCTTCCTTCCCCCAGCTGTCAAAATGATCTCTATTTTGCATCTGCTTCCGTGCTTGGATTCAACTCTGAGAAACAAGGTGGCCCTCCTAGGATAAATTTATCCCTTCTAAATTCATCATCATGCTGTTTATTCAAGCCTTGATTGACTCTGCCTCCATTTCCCTCTCTCCTCTCTGTTTGGGAGGCTTGAGGGTAAAGGACTAATTAAACTCCAAATGCCTTCCTCTAGAGATTCAGGAACTGAACTTTTGGCTCACTCCGCTCTGCATTTGCTTCACTGCCTGATTTCAGCTTATGGAACAAGATGCCCTTTTATGGCTCTTCCTGTCCATACCCTCCCCCCTCTCCTTTCCTGTTTGTTCTTGAACTTTGCCTTTGGATTGTAAATTCATGGAGGAGGAACTGACTTTTTATGAATTGTATCCTCAGCACTTAGCACAGTGCTTGACACATTCTAGGCATTAATAAATGTTTATTGTATTGACATGATTGTTTATCGCATTGGATCTTCCTAAAATATAAGTCTAGCTATATCACCTCTTACTCAGTAAACTCGATACTCAATAATAAGCTCCCTGCTCAATAAAATCAGGTTAGGGGTGGCTCCCCATCACTTCCAGGAGCAAACATAAAATCCTCCATTTGGTCCTCAAAGTCCTCTTCCATCCTGACAGCTGTCCAGTCTTCTTACACCTTACACTTTGACCTAGTGACACTGACCTCCTCAGTGTTCCTTGAACAAGGTCCTCCATTTCTTGGCTCCAGATATTTTCCTTGGTTGGAATGCTTTTTCTTCTCATCTCTGCCTCCTGGATTCCTTCAAGTCTCAGCTAAAATCTCACTTTCTACAGAAAGCTTTTCCCAATCTCTCTTAATTTGAGTGACTTCCCTCTGTTGATCTACTTCCATTTACTCTGTAGATGGTTTGTCTGTTCCTTGTTATTCACATGTTCTTTCCCCCATTAGACTGAGGCTCTTTAAGGCAGGCACTGTCTTTCGCCTGTCTTTCTATTCCCAGTGCTTAACACAGTGCCTGGAACATTATAAGTGATTAAAAATATTTATTGACTGACTGACCACTCTAAAGAAAAAAGGAACACAAGACACAACCCGACATGACCTACCTCATAAACCTGAGCCTAACCATTAATGGAAAAAGATGTATGTTCAATAAAAAAGCAGTGTTTGAAGCACTCCTACAAAGAAAACCAGACCTGAACAAACTATGTGCTTTTCAAATACCCTAGACAATAGAAACACAAGAAAGGTAAAGAAACACAGGAATTAAGTACAACCAAAACAACAACAAAACGATAACAGAGAGGCCATTTAGGTGAAAGCCAAAGTCAAATAGAAGTGAGGATGGAGAAGCAAGCCTGAAACTTAATGTACTAAATTACTCCAGCCCACCCATGGGGGAATCATTTTGATGGAGACTAAATTAGAGAAGGAAGGGTGAATAAAGGGGAAAGGGGAAAAAGAAAATAGATGGAGATATGTGCTGCATCCTAATTAATTAAGAGGTTCAAAATGAAGGCCCACACCAGAATAAATGAAGAAGCAAAGAGGGATTCAAACAAGGGGAGGAAGGGAGCATTTTAATTCAGGGGTCCGAGGGAGTCCCACTGAACAAGCTTCTATGGGGAAGAGAGATTTTTCTACCGTGGAAGATAGGAACCTTATAATGGATTTTATCTGCAGGAATTTGGTACTTATAGAGAAACTACTCATCCTGTTCCAGGAGAGAGAAATCATATCTCCTGGGGGCAACTGGTACTTAGGAGAGTGAGAGGGCATAGATTAAGAAAATAGGTTTCATGGCAAATGGGAAAAATGATCAGGAGGAAACTGTCTTATGCCTGAGAAGTTTTTCGATGTGACATCGGAGGAGGAAAAATTGCTATCCATGGAAGAGACGATATAAGAATTTACGGAGAAGATGGCTCTTTATTTTGGGCTTGAATTCATTTGGGAAAGAATAAGATAGTAGTTGCTCAAACTATGAGAAAAAATAAACAATTATTAAAGATAAAGATGGAGGAAGGCCTCAGTGATGCTTGAGGGACAGAATCATCCATATTGACTGGAATATAAAGTATGCCAAGGAGGACTAAATCTAGGAAGATCTGTTGAGATTTGTTGAATTTGGGAGACTTTTGTTGGTTATCAGTATAGATAAGACCAGTTCTTTCCATAAGAATGATCAGTCTTAAAGGATGGTGAGAGGAGAAGAAAAGTGGGAAGACTCAACTGTAGGCCCCAGCAATTGTTCATGGAGATGCTGATGGAGCTTACCCTGGAGTTCTGAGGGCCTTGGGAACAGAGAGAATTGAAAGAGGGTAGAATATAGAATCCTTGAAGGCAAGGTGCTTAAGCTTTTTTCCTTTTGTAATATATATATATATATATATATATATATATATATATATATATATAACATGAAGTAAATAAGTGTTTGCTGAATCACATTGATTCACCTTGAATCACCTGAGAATTAGAACACAGGATCATTTTCTTAATGATTTTAATTTCTTAACGATTTTCTTAATTTTCTTTATGATTTTAATGAAAGATTTTAAGATCTTCCTTAAAGTGCATGATGGTCTTTTGAGAAACCCAATATGGATGTTGGTCCTATTAAGAATAATAATCACAAGAGTAAGCATATATATGTATATTTATACACACACACACACACACACACACACACATAGCCTAATATGTGCCAGCCATTGTGTTAAGAACTTCATAAATATTATCTCATTTGATTCTGGTAAGTAGGTACTATTATTATCATCCCCACCTTACAGATGATGAAACTGAGGCAACAGATATTGAATGGCTTGCCCAAAGTCATGCAGCTAAGTAAGTCTGAGGCCAGATTTGAATTCAGGTTTTCCTAACTCCAAGATCCACATTTCTTGAAGAATAAGCACATCAAATAACTAATAATTAGAGAAAATCAAATGAATACAATTCTCACATTCTATCTGACTCTTCACTTTAGTGATGTTGATCAAAAAGGTAAATAACCAGTTCTGGAGGGGCTGTGGAAAAACATTTATTAAACACAAACTATGCACCAGGCACCATGGGAAGGTCTGGAAAGACAAACAACAGCAATCACAAAAATGGTGACATGATCCCTGCTCTCAGTGAGTTTACGCTTACCCAGAATTCTGGAAGATCCTCAATAACAACGGGAGGGGAGGGTGACGTCTTGATTTGCAAGTGAATTGGATTGAAATGAGACAGAGTCCAGGAAGTCATCTGCTCCATGGAGTCCAGTGGCAAGCCGTGTCAGGATGACTGGTGATGGCCCCGGAAGCAGTGGGAGCCCCTGGCCTTTTTAAGCTAAAAGCCTAATGTGAAAGTGCATACAAACAAGACACCGACCAGGTAAACTGAAGGTAACGTGGCACTAAGATTAAGGACCAGGAGGGGGATTTTAGCTAAAACCTGAAATGTTAGAGAGGCTAGAGGCAGAGGGAAGGAAATTCCAGGTACAGGGTGCAATCGGCCAAAAATCCTCGAGTTAGGAGTCTGAATGTCTTGTGGGAGGAATATCGGAAAGGATGATCTCGAAGGATCAGAGCATGGAGTGTGTGGGGGTGCCAGGTATAAGAAGACTGGAAGGGAGAGAGGGTTGGCTCGTTCTGGGCCCATGGCTCCCCAAAGTCTGTGCATACCTATTGTGCGCTATTAGAATATTAGACTTGAGCCTGAAAGGTGTCAAAGAAAGATGGGAAAGTGCTTAGAGCAGCTCTTTTTGTGGTATCAAAACAAGGAGAAAGTGAAGGGATACCCATAAATTTTAGAATGGCTGAACAAAAAATGATCTATGGGTACGGCAGAGTGCTGTGGTGCTGTAGGAAATGAGGAAGAGGCAGTTTCAGAGAAACCTGGGAGGACTTGTATAAAGTGAAGAAGAATGGAATGAGTAGAACTAGGAGAATAATTTATACGATAACAACTGTAAACGACCACCATCTTTGTCCATTGTGAGAACTCTGACCAATTCAAGGACTATTCTCTCACCCTAGAAGATGCACAAAGAAGCCGGCTACCTACTTCCTGGTAGAGGGGTGATGGACTCAGGCGCAGAAGAGTACATTTATTTCGGGGGGTTGTGGCTGATATGACAACACCAAGATTTTTATTTCCCTTTTCTTTTAAATTCTTTTTGATAAAAATGTACCTTTAAGTTCCTTTTGATAAATCAGTCACCAGACAAATGGAGATTGTTTTAACTTTGCTACTCAGCCCCACTTCATCAATCCCCTCAGTTGTTTCTGGCCCTCTGATTGGACAGCTGGGATGCAGAGCAACATCTTCCTTGAATTAGGGTTGGGGGCACACACCCATTAAGGACTGGTTGTGTGCAAAGTTCTACAGGGACCCTGGGAGACATACCAGTGTACTCCCTCTGGAGCTGGGCCAGCCTTCCCTCAATGACCCCTGACTGTGGAGTCCCCGGGAATCAGGGATGACCATGCTGTGAGATAAAGAGAGCCCTGACCTAGAGGGCAGTGGAAGGAATCCATGCTGCGGGCAGTTGTCTGGCCTTCCCCAGAGTGCCATAGCCTACGGAGCCTCTTGGAGTTGGAGGCAGTGTGGCTCTGAACAACTTTCATGCTACTTTGAATGTTTTTATGGAGAGTTGGATGTCTATTCAGCCCTAATCCTCAGAGCTTCAAAGGTCTTGACCCTGATAGATCTCAGGACCATTTGTCATAGAAATGGCCAGTCATCTTCTCTCTCATCAGGACTGAAGGCTTCTGCTAAAGCTGTGTTGGTCCCCTAGCCTTACACTCAATTTGTATTTGTTTGGGACTCTGCCACAGTCCTGGAGAATACCAGAGAGTGGGGGTTCTGGCCTTTTAGAACACAAGTTTTCTCTTGTGGCCCCAGAAAGCCAGGAAAGGACCAGAATCTCCCAGGTAGGCATGTGACCATCAAGGTCATCTAAGCCAATCCTTCATTGTACAGAGGAATAAAGTGAGGACCCCAAAGAGGTCCTTCATCACAGAGCTGGAATCCCAGCCCAGTCTCCCCTGAGACTGATCTCTCTCCAACTGTCTTTGAGACACTGGAACCGGATATTCTGAAGACATTTTAAACGAAACATGTCCAGAATGGAACTCCTTATCATTTCCCCCAACCTTCTCTATTAGCCTAGAGAGTCACCCCCTCCTCTCAGTGCCTCAGGCTTTCAAGCTCTGGAGTCATCCTCGCATCTCTCATACCCTGATCCAATATGGCCAAAGCCTGTCGATTTCACTATAGCAGTATCCCCCAATATTCTCCCTTATCTTCTCGGATACTGTCTCTGCCCCGGTGCATCGTCTCATCACCTCAAGCTTAGACTGTTGCAAACTAGGTTTGCCTTTTATTGTATCTCCAGCGCTTGGGCATAGTACCTGGCACTTAATAGGTTGTTAATAAATGCTTGCTGGCTGACTGATGTGTTTATGGCAGAATCTGAATTCAATTGGATGTAATGAATTAGGATCATTCTGGGGAGAGGAAGATGAGAGGCAGCTAAGATAGGAGCCCATGACCTTGTGGGGACCCGCTTGTACTGGAAGATGGTCTCCCCCTTCCCAAACCCTGGATTCTATAGATGCCCTGACCCAGCCAGGAACACGGATTGACGTTTGTTTTGATTATGTTTCTGTTATCCAGTTTATTACGTGAACCAAAGGACACTAAACTACTGACTCCCTAGAAGAGAAGACTTGTAAGGATCTGTCCAAGGTATCTGCTGGCTTGGGAACACAGCACAGTCAGTGGGTGACCGATTGACTCCCAGCAGCTTTCAGGCTAGCTTTCCATCCAATTCTGAGGAACCCAGAGTATGAGACACAGACTCAAAATGAAAGCCAGCCATGTAATGCTCTTCTCAGGCTTCACAGATACTGCTCTCAGAGAGGTCTGTCCTTAAGGAAGAATTCAAGGAACACAAGTCCAGAGCTACGGCCACTTTGGCTTGGATGGTTGTCTGGATTTGGCCTCCATGGGTCAGGGATTTTGGCCACAGCTGGCACTTGGCTCTCACAGTTTCACCTTCTGCCTCCAGGATTATGTTAATTTGTGTGTCCCATTGTGCCCATATTGTGCCTCCAAGCCTGGGACGCTCCCTCTTATACATCTGCGGTGGACTTCTCATCTTCAATCAGCAGCACATGTGGAGGAGAGAGGCGGTGGATGGTGGGAGTGATCCAAGGCTGAGCAGAAAGAATAGGGGACCAGGGACTAAGCGAGGAGGACAGTGTAGAGTAGAACTGGTTCACCAAGGGATGAAGATGCAGGAAGGAGGGGAGGAAGCTACTGCAGAGGAGATGGTTTGGGACAGAAGTGAGGGGTGGAGGGATCGGGCAGAATGGTGTGGATGAAGAGCACAGGTCAGTAAAGGGAGGCAGAGGGCAAGGTGGAAAGCCAATAGATTATTGTTGGATGAGACATTTTCCAGGCTCAGGAACATGGAAGTGAAGCATTTGTGGGTAACGGCAAGATCAAAGACATGATCATCTCTGTGTTTAGCTAAACTGGGGGTGGAGGAGTACTTCATAGACTAACTAGCTATGAGGTTTGGGCATCTGAGGGAGTATCAGGATCCATGTTGATGTAGCACATTAGTCTGAGAATAGGGAGGAAAGACAGTGAGCCGGGCACTGAATTCATCCAGGAAGGAAGAAGGTGTCTTAGAGCCTTGTAGGCAACAGCTCCCCAAATCTTCATTGGGTGGTAGTATGGATTGAGTGAATCTCAAAAGAGCAGAGGTTCCTGACTGACTGTGGGAGGGGGAGAACATGCCAGGGGAAATGGGGAGCAAGAAGTCATCTATCTCCCTTACTGTGATCAGTGTGAGTCAGGATGAATGAGTGATTACTAGAAAGGGCAGTCAAAGTCCTTGGTCTCATAAGAGTTAAAAGCACAGATCTGAGAGGAAAGCAAGCTTCTTGCCTAGAGAGCAGGCCATCCAGAGAGCACAGGGAAGGGGCAGGTGGCTTTGGGGTGGACTATTGAGGAGGAGCTGGGTTGGGGGGAATAGCAATAAGGTCTCAGGTGTTAGGGGGGACAGAAAATGGGATCTGAAAGAGAATTATGGGTTCAGAATCACTGGGATGAGGGGAATAAGGAGAAGGGGAGAGCTTATTAATAAGGAAAGATGTTCACTGTCCATAGGACTTGGGCCCCTGGGTAGAACTTCTCTGAGTCCCAGGCAGTTCAAGAAGCCCTTGAAGCCCTGGTGATCCTCTTCCTCCTTCAAAGCAAGGAGACTCCATGGAATGATCCTTCCCCTCTTATGGGAAACTAGAGACTGAGAATCATGCAGCACGCATGTGTGTGTATGTGAGTGTGTGTGTGTGTGTGAGTGTGTGTGTGTGAGTGTATGTGTGTGTGAGTGAGTGTGTGCATGTGTGAGTGTGTGTGAGTATGTATATGTGTGTGTGCACATGTGAGTGTGTGTGTGTGTGTGTGAGAGTGAGTGTGTGTGTGCACGTGTGAGTGTGTGTGAGAGTATGTGTGTATGTGAGTGTGTGTATGTGTGAGTATGTGAGTGTGTGTGTGAATGTGTGTGTGAGAGTGTGAGTGTGTGAGTATGAGTTTGTGAGTGTGTGTGTATGTGTGAGTGTGTGTGTGAGTGAGTGTGAGTGTGTGTATGTGTATGTATGTGTGAGTGTGTGTGTGTGAGAGAGTGTGTGTGAGTGTATGTGTGAGTGTATGAGTGTGCGTGTCTGTGTGTGTGTGTCTGTGTGTGTGAGTGTGTGAGTGTGTGTGTGAGTGTGTGTATGAGTGTGTGTGTGAGTATGAGTGTGTGTGTGTGTGTGCGTGTGTCTGTGTGTGTGAGTGTGTGCAAGTGTGTGTGTGAGTGTATGAGTGTGTGTGTGTGCAAGGATGAATGTGTGTGTGTGAGAGAGAGTGTGTGTGTGTGTGTGCAAGTGTGAGTGTGTGTGTGTGTGTGTGTGTGTGTGTGTGTGTGTGTGTGTAGGGGTAGCATCTCCTCCATGTCTTCCTTTCCCCCGAGAGATGGATTGAGTGAATCCTAAGGGAGGAGCTATGACTCGGCGACTGTGCTTGGGGACAGCCTGAAAGGGGCAAACGTGGGGGGGGTCTGGAGCCCGGTGAGATGCCTGGCTCCCTCCTTTCTCTGCCGGGGTCTCCCTGGGGTCTCCGGGGTCTCGGGTCTTCCCGAGGATTGGCTTGTTTCTCAGTAACGGCTCACTGGGATGCCGGGGGGGGGGTGTCCGTCAGCCACTGGGGCTTGATGAGGGAAACGTGTTCCCCGGTGGAACAATCCTGCTCATTAGCTTCCGATGAGTGTGGGCTGCCTAGCTCGGTGCCAGCTTTCCGCACAGATATCCAGGGGTCAGATTAGGGGAGCACTTGGGGACTGGCACACGGAACCTTGCAGTGTTCCGGGCCTCTCTCTCTCTCTCTTCCTAAGTGAACATCAATGTCCTAGATACATGAATAATGGCTTTCCAATTTCTTTCTTTTTGACAGCCCTGAGCGAGTATTTCTTTTTCTCTCTCTCCTTATTGCTCCCCCTTATTTTAACTGGGAAATTTGTACTTGGGGGTCTTCGGCGACCTTTAGATTCCCAGAATCTGCAGTATCCCAGAGAGGCGCAGATGCTCCCCTGGAGAGTTGGGGTGGGGTGGGGGAGAACGAGACCCGAAGGCGGCATCCTCGGCTCCCAGCCAGGGCCCCCACGCTGAGCCCTCGGCAGGGCAGATTTTGCTCAGGGTTCCTGATTAGATTAAGAAGACAGATGCCTCTAGAAGAAGAAAAATAAAGCAAAACAAAAGCAACCCCTCCACAGCTTTCAACACAGTCCCGGACCCCGGAACAACATTAGAGCTGGCAGGGACTTTAAACCCTGGAAGTCAGAGCCAAGGCAGATCTCAGAATAGAAAAAGTTCCCCCTGGAAAGGACCTTAACTCACAAAAGAGAAAAGATCAGTGTTGAGAACAGCCTTAGAACATGGACATCAAAGCTAAAAGGATCTTTAGAACACAGAGCAGGAGACATTGGGGGTGGAAGAGAACAAAGGATGATAGAGCTGGGATGGACCTTAGAACTTGGTCTCAGGACAGAGAATGTCCCACCTGGGGATGACCTTGGAGAAAAGGACACAGAAGCAGAATCACCTCAGAAAATGCAACTGCAGGAGATGGGACGAGCCTCGGGATATCTCCCCCTCCTCCTTTTCCCCTTCATTGTCCCCTCACTCCTTCTCTTCTTCCTTTTTCTTCCCCTTCCCCTTCTAGCTGACAATGGCCTTCTTGACACGGTCAAGGTCACACTGGTGTCCCAGGAAGTCACTTCACCTGGCCGGCAGGCTAATGAAGTCAGTAGACACAACGAGGTCTTTGTTTTTTCCTGGAGTCCATAGTGCACTCCCTATGAGATGACACAGTCAGGTCCATGTCGCTTCTCTCCTGCAGAACGTAAGCTTCTTAAGGGCAAGGACGGATCAATTTCTGCTTCGTACGCCCGCCCTGCGTTGCCATCCATGTCCCAGGACCAGTTGTTGGGCTCTCGGAGCCTGGCAGCTTCCTGGCTTTCCCCCTACTGCTGCTGGGCACTCGAAGCCCCACTCCATGGTGTCCTTGGGATGCCCAGATGGAGCATGGGAATCAGGAACACCTGGGTTTGAGTGCTCTTCTAGAAACTGAGCCAAGTGACCCTCAGGAGACAGCTCCCATCACCCCCCTCAGCCTGAGGGATCTCATGGGTAACGTGAGAGAGGGCCTTAAGCCTGTTTGCCTCATCTGTAAAGTGAATGGAAGAAGGGAACGGGAGCATCTCTGCCCCAAGGAGACCACCAAGAGTGGACGTGTTTGAGCAACAACAAGGAGCTTCTGCGTGGGCAGAGAGAAGGGCCCCATGGGCAGAAGATGGGCAAGTTTGCAGTCAGTGAACCAGCCAGATGCTTTGAGTGACAATTAGGGGCATTTAAAAGCACCCATTTAAACTCATTCCACTTTGAGGAGCCCGTAAGTTTGGCTTCCTAGGATTTAACGCCTGCTGCCTATCACGCTCCAGTGAATTATTGACCACTTTTTGGCAGGGAGGGGAGTCGCCTTCTAGGAAGGTTTAATCTGACAGGGTGGGCAGGGTCAGTGGGCTCTGCAGGAGCCGGGGCTGGGAGACCAGGGGGAATCTTCCCGCATCCTGGGCACCTTCCTGAGGGAGGGCATCCCGCCTCTCCTGACCTTTCCAGAAGAATGGCGTCGTTGGCCAAAGTCTCTCCCCTCCCCGTTCGGCCCGGGTTAAATATTTTATAGCACCGGCTTTGGCCGTTCAGCAATTATCCAAACCAAACAGATCCCGTTGAAAAGACAAACAGAAATAAGGGGATGGGGACGGAGGCCCCTGGTGAGATTGCTGCCGAAAGGACCTGGCCCAAGTTTTAACTGCATGGGCCACGGCCCCCAGGAGGCCCTCGTCTTTTTGTGGAATAAATGAATGAGGGATGGGTGAATGAATGATTTAATAGGAAGACTGTGTGGAAAGGCCACTGGCTCTGGGTTCAAATCCTGCCTCAGAGGTGTATAATCTCTGTGGACATGGACAAGTCAGTTACTGCCTTTTCTATTGCTCAAGGTTCAGGGTGGGGGGAGATAATGGTGGAGTTTTCTAGTGTTATGGCTCCCAACCATCGCCAGGGTGTTCCCGATTGATTTTAAGCCAGATTTGATTCACTTTTACACTAAACTGGGTCAGGAAGGACGGCTGTTTTAGAAACATCTTCCCCCTCCAAACCATGGGCATGTTCTTCCCCTGCTCCCCCACAGTGACTGGAGGAAGGTGGCTCAAATACAGACCGGGTCCCTGTGGGTAGAAGACATAGGGAGCTGAGGGTTCCCTGCAGGTTCCTGGACCCAGGAGTCCTTTCCTCCCTTCCTGGAGTTCCCATGGGGAGTGCTCTTCCGGGCTTCTCTATCAGCATATCCCTATCAGAAAGTCCCCGTGGCTGAAGGTGCCGCTGGGCTCCATGGTGGACTGGCGGCCTTTCCATTTTCCTCATCGGGCTTTTTCTCTCCAGTTACTGGTGGAACCTCCAAGACTGAGATCTTGCCCAGCTACTCGGGCACTCCTCTCAGAACAGGGAAGGTCAGGAAAGAAGGAACGCTGCAGAAGCAGAAAGGGCATGTGCCCACAGACGGGGGCACCATCCCTTCTCTCCTCCCCAGGGACTCACGGTCCTTCCACTGTACTTGTTGCTAGAAAAGAGACAAACTCAGGGCGGAGGGGTTGGCCACCCTTACTCCGTGGGCTCCCTTTTGGTTCGCTCTCTCATGAGAGCTCCTAAAACAACCTGAACGCTGTCCGATGGCACCGTACTAGCCGCTCCCTCCCTCAGAGCCAGGGGAGGCTCCATAAGCCAGATAGGACTCATCTGCCCATTGTCTTCCCTGTGCACTATCCACAAGGATGATGACTCCCAGCAGGCTCTGACAACCGTGCCCTGATCCACAATTCCCTGCGACACGATGAACGATCACCGATGGGGACCTCAGGGAGACGTCTTCCCCGTTCCATACCCCAGCGCTCCTCCGCGTCCGGCCGAAGAGGCCCGCAGACCTCCGGCCCGTCTCCCAGGGTGAGTCTCTGGCTCTGGCGTGGCTGGGGAACGGCCCCTTCGGGCTGGAGTCCCTTCCGCCCACCACGTGCCTCAGCCTGGGCCTGGGTCTCCAAGGTCATTTATCCCAACTCCCGCCGGGTGTAAGAAGCAGCTCGACCAATCAGCTTGGTGAGAGGAAGGTGACGTAATCTGAGCTCTGGGCAGAGATGACGTAATGGGAGCCCACCGGCTTTTCGGGGAGTCCTTCCCCTTAGGTGCTTTTGAGTGTGACTAAGTACTTCTTTTATAGGCAACGTCCACCTGGTGCTGCCCTCTGCTTCCACGCAGAATAATTGTCATTTCAATTCTATTTTCTAGCTTTTCCGCTGTGTCAGGAGATGATGTCACGCGGACTGGAGGTCTAACTATCCCCTCGGAGGGTCTCATGGTGAGAGGTGCAGAGGGAAGACCAGGGAAATCATGGCTGACTTGCCTCCTCCTTCTCCCCCTCCCTCTCCTCCTCCCCCCCTCCTCCCCCTCCTCCTCCTCCTCCTCCTCGCCTGTATTTATAAGGGGAGCCAGACCCCGTTCAGGACAGCCTCCGTCCCGGGCCTCCGGGCACCCATGTGGGGCCGGGGCTGAGGCGGTGGGCGACTGGCCCGGGGGTCCCCAGGGCAGCACGTTGGGAAGCCGGCTCCAGCTCTGCTTTCCGGAGAAAGAGAAATGCGACTTGTCTGGCTCGTTCTCCGCCCGGGGCGGTGTGTTCCCCCCCCCCCCCCCCCGGGAAATCTCTTTCTAGTTTCTCCGCAGATATTCTTGCGCTTTTCTTAATGTGTTTTGCACGTACTAATAACGTTCCCAGACCTCGGCTTGGGTCCTTGATAGTCTGAACACTTGTGCTCAAGGTAAAACTTCCCCGAGGCGAACGGAGAAATGTTGCACGGAAAACAATATCAATAATGAGGAGGCTCATTTTCCAGCGCACTGAGATTCGGGGAACCGGCCATCCCCGTGAAGCCATTTTCCCTGGGCCTGGGCAAGGGCCGGGCGGGCGGCCTCAGGGCTCTGCGGATGGAGCGGCGGGACCCCAGATGCTCAGCCCCTGAGATTCTGCCCCCAGTGTCCCGGTCCCCGAAGCTTCCACAGGGTCCTCTCCGGTGTCCCTTTCGGGCCAAGGGTTCTCCTCTTGAGGGCTGGTCTAGAAGCTCTCACTGACGATCCCCTTTGGCCGGAGCACAGCCTTGGGAGGGAGGTCCTATTCTCCCCATTGAATAGATGTGCAGACTGAGGCCGGAAGGTCACAAGTATGCAGCCAGCAAGTTTCGGGGAGGGGGTTCAGAGGCAGCTTTCCTTTGGTCTCAGCCTGAGCTTTCAGCCCTGCTGAAGCTGTTAGAGCCAGGACCACGGCTCCTCCCGGCCCTGGCCCTCTTTGTGCTAGGCTCCCCCCCGGTCACTGATGCTCTCCTGCTCTTGGAGCCCAGGCCCGAGGACCCTCCCTTCTCATAATCTGGCAGCTCACTCGTCAGACCCCATCTTCCCTGGGTCAGGCTCCCGTGGTCACAGACTTCTGTCATGGACGGGAGTAGTTTGCCCCCACCTCCATGCCCGCTCCTGAGAAGAAGCTGTTGTCTGGCTGGGAGGTGCCCGAGGGCACCCACATTTCAGCCCTGGCGATGGCCAGAGGGAATGAGCTGGAGAAGCTCCTACTGTGCAGAATAAGTGCCTTAATTCCCTCGCTACCTTGTGGGGTGATCAGTCCTCGGGGGCTGGAGAAAGGGGGCTCCTTGGCCCACTCCCACCCATGTCTCCCTGCTGTAGGCAGGCCACAGCAGAGTCCCTCTGTCCCTGATCAGAGCTTGTGGGCTGGCAGGGGCGAGCCGACAAAACAGAGCATAGAGGGACAGGGAAGGCAAGAGCTGGGAGGCAGCTGCCAAGGTCATCGACAGCTGGAGCCGGGGCCAGATGGGGGCTTCAGCAGGGATTGGGCCAGCTGGCCTCGAGTAAACTTCCTGGTCCCAACTGACCCGCGGCAGCATCCCTGCCCCCTCCCCCACTTCTCCTGCCTCTAAATGGGGAGGAGAAAATGGCAGAGGGAAGGCCCTTCCTGCTGCAGGGATCCCAACTGTAGGGTGAGCCGGCTGGTCATCTTCAGAAGGAAGGCCCATGGTCAGACGTGGCCCAAGTGACTGAGACTGGCAGGAGGACAAGGAGAGGCTCTGCGATGGTGGAATGGAGCAGGCCCCTGAGTGTGGGAGGCTGCCAGTGTGCGTGTGAGTCTCCACATGGGCCTGTGTCCTGGCAATAATGGGAGGGCAGGTGTGAGAGCAAGGCTGCAGCCCACGGAGAGAGGGAGGCTCTCTGCAGGAACAGCCTTGGATCCAGGACGGCGGCAGTCAGGCCTGAAGTGAGCCTGGGGCGGCCCATGTTTTCAGATCCAGCTGAGCCGCTTTGCTCCGCCGACCCATGAATGTTCAGGGTCCCTGTGGATGATCTGGCACTGCCCCTCCGGAGCTCCTTCAGAGCTTGGAGGCTCCTCTCACTGGGGGGTCTCCCGGCCCACCCACAGCTCTGTCTAAAAGGCCTCTGGGCTCTTCCCTTCTTCCTTTTCTTCAGCCTTGCCCATGTTTGGAGGCAGAACAGAGCCCGGGCTCTCTATGCTGAGCAGCTTCCCCGTGTCCCCCAAAGAGATTGCACGATCATGTATGTACATATATGTAGCATAAATATGTGTATATATAGCAACTCCTGACTCTAATCCTAACCCTAAATGCCTCCCAACACACACTCTCTCTCTCTCTTTCTCTCTTCCTCTTTCTCTCTCTCTCTCTCTCTCTCTCTCTCTCTCTCTCTCTCTCTCTCTCTTCCTCTGTCTCTGTATCTGTCTGTCTGTTTGCTTGTCTGTCTGTCCACTGTCTCTCTCTGTATATCTCTCTGTGCATCTCTCTGTCTCTTTCTGTCTGTCTCTCTCCTCTTTGCCTCTGTTTCTGTCTCTCTCTCTCTCTTCCTCTGTCTCTGTCTCTGTCTGTTTGTCTGTCTGTCTGTCCACTGTCTCTCTCTGTCTCTCTGTATATCTCTGTGTGCATCTCTCTGTCTCTCTCTGTCTCTGTCTCTCCTCTTTGCCTCTGTTTCTCTCTCTCTCTTTCTCTCTTTCTCTCTCTATATACACATACTTATACATATTTTTTGTATACATATACATATACATATCTCTCTTCATGCTGCACATGCCTGCTGTTTGGAAGAGACACTGAGGCTCCCGGGGCTTCCAGCCCCCCCTGAGTTATGGCGCTGTTTGGGGTCCGGGGCTGGGGACTAGCACTGGCTCTACTCCTTCAGATAAGGAGGGGCAGCACCTTTGGGTGGAGAGAGTGGAAGGTTGGGGGAAGGGCCATGCTTGGCTCCCTAAACCCGCTGACCAATGCTGGGGCCCACAGGCCTAGAACTCTCCCCCTTACTGGCTGCACAGTCTTGGGCCAACTCCCCATGAGCCTCTTTTCCTGCAATGAGGGGAGTTGGGCTAAATGAGCACTTTGGGCGCAGTATCTCATGTGTGTTTGTGGGAACAAACAGGACAGCGAGACGGCCACATTGGACATAGTGGAGGCAGCTAGGTGGCCCGGCAGATGGAGTACGGGCTGGGTCAGGAGCCGGCTGTGTGACCCTGGGCAGGCCACGTCACCCTGCCGACCTGGGTTTCGTGCCGGGGAAGGAGATGACCGAGTCCTCCGGTGTCCTTGACCAGAAAGCCGTGCAGGCGGCATCGGGGCGCCACAGAGACTCAGACATGGCCAAAGAACACTCGACGTGGCAGGAGAGCCAGAGGGTTTGTATCAGTGACTCCCACAAGGTATAGGTTCATGGGGTCACTTAGTCTAGGAAAATTCAGAGTCTGGTCCCAAAGGAGCTTCGGGTCAGAGCACGAGGTGGAATTTAGAGGCAGATGAAGCTCAAGAGTGGGAAATAGAAGGTCTCGGGCAAAGAGCTGCCAAGGGGAGGGTGGAGGAAGCAAGGACATCCCCCAGTTGTTCTGGCCAGGGCCGGAGAGCTGCGTTTCCTCCAGTGAGCTGGTGGCGGGCAGGGGCTGCCCAGAAGCCTATGGGATCTTGGGCTGCGTGGAAGGGGGCAGAGCTTACGGGAACTGGAATGGGGGGGGGTTCCTTCTGTGCTCTGCCCTTGTCAGACTCCATTGAGGGCATCGGGCTCCTCCAGTCCTGGACATCAAAGTCTGAGAGGAGCGTGGGCAACCTGGGGCTATCAGAGAGGGCAGACAGGCTAGGGAAGAGGCACCGATCACTCCAATGAGGGCAGGAGGTGTAGACAAGAGAAGGCTCAGGACATGAGGCTCTCCTTGAGTAGCTAAAGGGTGCCTGAGGGCAGAACCAGGGGCGAGGGAAGGAAAAAGCAGAGATCCATTTTGGCACAAGCTGTCCCCCCGGAGAACAGACCAGCTGGAGAGAGAGAGGAGAGCTCCCGGGCTTGGAGCTCTTTAGGTAGAGTTGGGCGTGGGATAGTGGGGAGTCCCGATCCATGGGGCTTGGACAGATGCTATTGGAGTCCCTCCCAACCCTCCCTTTAATTCTGTACAAATGATCTCCGAGGACTTTCAGGGCTCTTAAATCTGTCACGAGTCCCCCGGAGGCTGACGAGCATCGTCCCGGGCTCAGTGACCGCTTCTTCTCCGTACAGACTTCTGGCTGCGTGGTGTCTCCCAGAAGAACGTATGCTTCCCGAGGGGAAGAACCGGCATGACTCGGTGTATGAAGCCCGTTTGTATTTAAACTACTTTTGGGATTTGGGAAGAGGGGGAGCTAGTAAGTAATGATGACCGCCACAGTCTGCAACACTGATCATTCTAGTAATGCTTCTGCTCCCCTTCCCCCCGCCATGACCGCCATCATGTAAGCCAGAGCGGTTCTGCCCGGCTCCAAGCCCACTCTCCTCACTCATGAATCGTCCCGAGAGTGGCTCTCCAGTCACACTAAACACAAGCGTGGTCGGTCGCCTAGCACCATGATCGGCATTCTGTTGTACGGCTAAAAAGCTGCTCCGTCACATGGACGCTTCCCCCAGTCACATGAAAATGTCACTTGGATTGTAAAAGTGCCATTCCATAACGGACAGGGGAGGCTTGTCCCTAGGGTTTAAATTAAATCTAGGGGTCAAACGGAAGCAATAGATAAAGGCGATGCTTGCTGCTACCTTGGTCTTTTCCAGGTAAGACATAGGTGAGCCAGGCTGAATACATCAAGCGACTCCTGGACATCCTGAAGTCACAGGTGAATCCCTAAAGCAATTAACACGTGCACCATTTCTGTCTGAAAACGCTCTTGTGGAAGAGTCAGATGGTCAAGAACAGATTTAGGAGCTGTCCAAATGGAAAGCTGCATAATATGGGGACGCGTGGAGTCCATTACTTAAAGGCACCTCTAGGAAGAGAACATTTCCTCTTCAAAAAGGCGGAAGAGAATCCATAGATGTCATGGCCAAAGGCAAACTCTTATAAGACAAAGTCAAGTGAGCTGTTAAGAATTCAATAATCAGACTGAGCTAGAACCGGGGAGCCATCCCAGGCAAACTCTGGTTTTGGGTCTAACGTTGACTTTTAAAATGTAAGAAGTGCACATCTCAAATGCTCGTCACCTCCGGTCGGTGTGAAATGAAAAGCTTTCCAGTCGTAGACAACGAGAACCATGGGGGAGCGGGAGGAGGAATCCATAGATGTGTTTGCCTGGAACTGTCCCAAGAAATGGAGCTCATCCGATGCTCTCCTTAAGTTATAAGAAGTAGCTCTTCTACCCACCTGGGCAATCATCCAGGAATGGAAGGGACAGAGGGGAAGGAACATTTATATTTAATAAACCTGCTATGTGCCAGGCACTGTGCTAAGTACTTCATAAAGACTGGGTCATTGACCCTCACAATGATCCCATTTTACAGATGAGGAAAGCAGAGGTCAAGTATCTGAACCAGGGTCACAGAGCTCATAAGTAGCTGAGGTCTGATTGAAACTAGGATCCTTCGGACTCCATGCCGAGGACATTGCACCATCTGATGTCTAGAAGATGAGAAGAGCATGGTGATGAACATGGAAGCAGCAGCTGGTGCTTGGTAGCCATGCAGAAACTGGGGCAGGAGATGAGAGAGAGAGAGGAGGGGAGAGGGAAGTAGAGAGGAAGGGAAGGAGGGAGGGAAGAAGGAGGGAGAGAAGGGAGAGAGGAAAGGAGGGAGGGAGAAAGGAAGAAAGAGAAAGAATGAGGGAGGGAGGGACAGACAGAGACAGAGATAGTGACAGATGTAGTGACTAAACTGGGAATAGACAGCAAGGCTGAGCTATGACTGAAACTTGGATGTCTGCTATGGAGACATCTTATTCCGGTCAATGGCGCAGGCTCTTCCCCTTCCTGACCTTGACCAGACCTTTGGGAGACACAGCTCTGCTGCTCATCCCCCAGCACCTGATGCTGACTCCAGTGGGCAACAAGCAGTTTTGATTACATAGAATTTATTTTAACTTCGGTGTTTCTAAGGCGGTGTGTTTAAGTGCTCAGCTCTCATATTTGTGTCTAAAAGTAGGGCAGAAAAGGGTTTGAGGAGTGAAGCTCTGAAAGAGGAGGTGAACTGGGTTCTGGGCTTTTTCTTCCTATCAGAATGGCTCTGTCTCGGGGGCTTGAAGGTCACTTTAAGAAAAGGTTATTTTTCCCCCTTGTAATGGCGTATCAGAAGAGAGAGAATAAAGGCCCAGAAATCAAAGCTGGACCATCACCTGGGAAGCCAGTGCGGCTGAATCATAGACTGTGGGGGGAAGGAGATGGAAGCGGGGGGGGGGGGCAGGCTCAGAAGAGCTTTAAATGCAAAGGGAGGACTTGCTGTTTACTCTTAGAAGTAAGAGGGACCTATTGGAATTTACTGAGTAGGAGGGTAATGTGATCAGACCTTTATGTTAGAAAGATTAGTTTACTCATTCTTTCAGGTCTCTGACAAAGGGAAAAAAAGTCTCCAGAGACAAGCGGATATTTATAGCAGTCCTTCTTGTGGCAGCAGAGATCTGGAAACCGAGCAGATGCTCATTGATTGGGAAACAGCAAAACAAAGTGGTCTGGGAAAGTAACAGAAAATCCCCGGGCTATGAAAATCATAAGCATGAGGAGCCCAGAGAAGTTTGAGACGACTTCCAGGGATTCACACGAAGTCAAGGCGGTGGAGAGCAGCAAACTCCATGCACACACAGATCCATGTGGGTCCCATCTGTGTCTGTGTGTCTACCTCTACACGTGTAGATTTATATAGACATACATAGAAATAGGGCTACATCTATGTATATAACTCATAATACATAAACATTGTATATTAAAAAATTACATTATACATAAATGAAAATTACAAAGCAATAAAAGTGAATATTGCAGAAGCATTAAAGAACAAGCTGGACCCCAGAGATAACTCTGGGAAGGCACCTTCTCCGTCTTCCATGATCGAAGGGGACATCGCACGTAATGTCAGATTTTTCTCAGTGTTTTGGTTAGTAGTTGTGGATATTTTCATTCCTCTTCCTTTTCTTTCCTTTTAAATTTTAGTGTTCTAATTCTCTGGGAAAGTAGAAGGGAAGGCAGATAGGCTAGCATGTAAGCAATGGTGTTTTTTTAAAGCATAACATATTGACAAAGTCTATTATTTTTATTTATTGATTGATTTTGCTTTTTGCTGAGGCAATTGGGGTTAAGTGACTTGCCCAGGGTCACACAGCTAGGAAGTGTCTGAGACCAGATTTGAACTCAGGTCCTCCTGACTTCAGGGCTGGTGCTCTAACCACTGCGCCACCTAGCTGCCCCAAATCTATTATTTTTAAAGAAGGGATGACTGGCAGCTTTGGAGAGAGCACTTTCAGGTGACTGGCCGGGTTGGAAGCCAGACTACAAGTGAGTTAGAAGTGAGGATAAGAGGAGGAAGAACTGATTGTAGACTGTTTTCTCAAGGAGCTTTAACCATGAAAAATAGAAAAGATGTAGGATGATACCTAGAGGGGGTGAGGTTTGGCTAAAGCAAGGTTCTCTGCTTTTAAGGACCAGAGAATGTATGTAGGAAATGGGAAAGGATGCAGCAGAGAAGGAGAGATTAAATATTAAAGAAAAAGGGTGAGCATGATACGGGAGCAATCTGCCAGAGAAGGTGGGATGTGATCAAGGGTGGAGAGATTGGGGTGTGTCTTGGCAAGAAGTCATGAGAAACAGGAGTGAAGGAGAACATCTGAATAATGTGAGAGGAGGCGGGGGGCGGGGAGCATAGGGAATTCTCAAGGTTATCAGCTGGTAAGGTAAAGGAGGGGGAGCCAGAGGAGATTTGAGTCTGAAGATGTGAGTTTGGACCAGCTTCTGTGGAGAGCCATATAGTGAATTGATTAGGGAGGAGCAGACTGATTGTTTTGCTGTAGAGAGATTAGAGAACATAAATTTTTAGTGGACCCAATAAGTACTATTTCCTGATTTCCTATAACTCTGAGAAGCAGCCCATGAATAGGAGTGAGGGAGGCAGATGATGAGCGTAATCCAGGGCTTTTGTTTAGCAGTGTGTGATTGGCTATTGCAGAAGGGAACATGGGAGGATGATGTAGAGAGGAGCTGGTTGCCAAAGGGTTGAAAAAAAGAGGATAGGAGAGTATTTGTCAAATGCTCATCAACATGTTAGATAAAGATAGTATTAGTGCTGTGATTATCCTTATTATCATCCAAAAATTATATTTTAAAAATGATCCAATTTGTGCCATCGTGTCTACAAGAACAGCATGAGAGACTTTATCAAATAATAAATGAATGAATAGATAGATAGAAAAATAACTGGGCAGACAGTTGGCTCAATATAGAGAGAAAAAGGAAAGAATAAGCATTTATGAAGTGCCTGCTATATTCCCAGGAACTATACTAAGCGCTTTCCAAGTTAGATCATTTGATCCCCACCACAGCCCTGGGATGTAAATGTTATTGATATTCCTGTTTTAAAGTCGAGGAAACATCGACATATAGATGTCCCACAGCTAGTTTGTTTCTGAGGCTCAATTTAAATACAGGTCTTCCTGGCCCCTGGCTCAGAACTCTATCCACTGTGGCATCTTAGCTACTTAAAAAGGAAGAAACATTTATTAGTGCCTACTTTGTGCCAGGCCGTGTGTTATGCACTTTATACAATTTATATCATTTGATCTTTGCAACAATCATGGGAGCTAAATGCTATCATTACTCCCATTTTACAGTTACAACAAACTCATACTTACAAAGGTTCAAGGTCACACAGTCAGTATCTGAGGCTCCCAGGGTTCTATACACTGCACTAGCTTGCTGCTTCTAAGAGGAAGGCAGAAAGGAAGGCAGGGAGAAAGGCAGGGAGGAAGGAAGGGAGGAAGGAAAAAAGAAAGGAAAGAAGGAAGGAAAGAAAGAAGGAAGGAAGGAAGGAGGGAAGGAAGGAGGGAAGGGACGAAGGAAGGAGGGAAGGGAGGAAGGAAAAAAGAAGGGAAAGAAGGAAGGAAAGAAGCAAGGGAGGAAGGAAGGAAGGAAGGGAGGGAGGGAGGGAGGAAGAGATGTAATGGGGGATTGCTCACTGCCCACTGAACCTGTTTTTTTTGGAGCATGCCCAGTGCTATGATGCAACTGCCCTTGTGGAAGAGGCTGAAGAGCCAGTTACTTGGGGAATTGGGATGCCAGATAATGGACGCACCTTGGAGGACTTTGGAGAACGCTTAGTGAATCTGGAACAAGTCCTAGTCTCTTAACCACACGGTTAATCTCTCTGATTGGCTGAGAAGGTACCTCACTTGGACTGAACTCTTCAATGGGGCAGAGACCTCAAGCTCTTTCCCTTCCAGGATGCCATGTGGCCAGTGGACCCAGGTTCTTTGACTCGGAGGTTATTCTTTTGTTTGGAGGAAGGAGATGAAACAAATAATCTTGGGATTCAGAAGTTGGAGAGTGGGAGCTAGCCATAGAAGGTCCAGAAATCAGGAAGTGAGTCCATGCCAGGTTTTTCAGCCGGTCCAGCAAGGATGCCCTTAAGGAACATGGAACAATTCAGGTCCCAGCCCAGTGATAGCTGAGATTAGAGCACATGGCCCTGGCTTGTCATGTTTGGATGTGAATTTGTTTTGGGGGATCACAGTTACACTGAACTTTCTTTAGGTGTGAACTCATTCTCCCCTGAGATGGAGGTGGTATAGGGGAGAAGGTATCCCTGAGGTATTGGAGGAAAAGGTTTGGAGACTCTGCTTGACATGCCCTCAAAACGAATATGCCTTTCTAAGAGCTAATTGGTATAATTGGTCACATGGAACTGGGAGTTCTAGTCACTGGATGGCTAGAAAAACGTGGGTTCATGCCACCCCCAAGAACTTCAGGGGAGATGTGGCAGCCATCCCTTTGGCAGAATGGATCTGGAGAGAACCAGCGACAGATGAGGCAGCCATGAGTCGGAGCATTGGTCCTGGAGTCCAGTGACCCATTGGGGTGCTGTGAAGGAGAAGATTGGTCTTGCCTGGATCTCTGCCCTCCTGGTGGTGCTTTGTGGAGATCCCAGCCCAGGAAATTGCTTTCTGAGCTATTGGGCAGCCGGAGGAGCATCTTGGGGAGAAAGGGCAGATGGGATTCTGATTGGGCAAGGTGGGAATTGCATTTAAGCAAGGCCGAACCATATGAAGTTATCTTGCTCTTCTCTTCCAGGGATCAGACACAAGTGGCAGGACAAAAGTCAGAAGGACTGGCAATGGCCCGGGAGCCTTTGATGTCCGAACGAGCTCTGAGCCTCCCCAGCACCTGCTTTGCCACTTTCATGGCCAGCCATTGGAACAAATTGTCCTCAGTCCCCGGGGAAGTCACGTGCATGTGGGAGTAAGGAGCACAGAGCTGGGAGAAGGTCCGAAAGGCTCCTTCTAGTGTCTTTGGTCTCAAAGCAAGACCAGATACTCCTCCACCTCTCCACCGCTTCCCTGTGACATTGTCCCTTCAAGGATGATAAAACAAGATGCCCTAGGCAGTGGGGGTTGACTTGACCTAAATGGCCTGCCCCAGGAAATGCAGGTGGCCGGAAGTCTCAGAAACTTCCAGGACCTTCAGGGACTTGGTGACTCAGTATTTGGGCCCTTTGGTGAGTGATGACCAACTGTCTGATGGCCTCTGGCCATGGGTCTCAGTGCTTCCAGACGCTGAGCTAATTCCCATGTGAGTGGGAGGACCTGATAATGGCCATCAAGCCAGTGACCTCACCTTCAGTGCTTTCTTAATTTGGATCGTGAGGACTGTTATAAGCTCCTTTCTACGTGGGGAGGAAGAGGAGAGGCTTGTCTCATTACTCCCTCCCCCCAGTCGCCACGTGGCCACGTTCTGCTTAGCAAACCAGAAGGCTGGAGTTTGAGATCATTTTGCCGGGAGTCCTGATCTCGGGGAATAGGCTTCTATCATGAGATCCAAGGCTTAGAGGGGACCTGGGGAATTAGAGCATATCGTGGGTCTTTAAGTCGAGCCAACCTGTAGGCTGGGGAAGAGCTCCCACCCATTCCTCCAGTTCTCTGAGAGAAGAGAGGAAGGGCTCCAAAGTGGCCAGAGTGGTTTGGACAGTTCCGAGCCAAGGTGAGCTGTGGGCTGTCTCTCTGGCAGCCCCACAAAGTGTTCTGATGAGGGCAAGTGTCCCCTTCCACAGAGAGTCAGAATCAGCTCCAATTAGTGATTTTTCTGTCTTTCTAGGGATCTTCCCTGTCCCTTAACATTTCTTTTGGCGTGTAGGAGGCAAATGCGCTCTTTCTACTTGATTTCCATTTTACAGTGATTAGCTTTCTGCTTCCTCTCTCCATCTTTGGGAGACCTTAGGCACGAGCCAGCACTTAATGGCAAATTACTGGTTCTTTGGGCACCGGAGTTGGGGTTTAATGAGCTGAAGACATGAGAAAAAAGTCCAAACTCGCTCATTAGAGACCCTTTTCTCTAGGAGAAAGCTGGAGTGGCCCTGGAAGAATCCTGCCATTAAAAATGAGTTTGTATTCCAGGACATGGCGCATTTATATATGGCTTTCTAACAGCACCCCCTCCCAGAGTTGTTGAGAAGATCAAAGGAGATATTTGTAAAGCAGTTAGCACAATATCTGCCACAGAGGAAGTGCTAAATAAACATTTATTCTCTTCTCGTCCCTGTGATCTATGTTCTAGCTAGCGTTCTTTAGCCTGCACCTTTCTTGTCCCCTTCCCTCTAATTCTTTCCTGTCTCCATCTAGGTCCTCCCTTCCACAGAACCCTCGCTTCCTTGAGACCTGCCTGAGCCACTCCCCTTTCCCTCAAGGTTCCAGCCCCCTTGACCCCGACCTCCCCATCCTTCTCTGGTCGGAGCCCTATGTGAGCAAGAGCCCCCATTATGCTGTGCTGACCTTGAAGCCCTGGTCAGTGCAGGAGAAGCCGAACCTTGCACACAGCAGGTAGGTAATAAATGCTGAGGGTCTGAGATCAGGGTGGGACCGGTGTTGTAGCTGAGTCTCTCTGGCTCATCCTCGGGGGCAGTCCTTGGGCTGCTCTTGTTGACATCTGCCAAGTGTGGGGAATAGGAGATGGGAGACTGACTTGTGTTTACAACCCATGTCTGTCAATTAAGAAACCATTATTTCTTCTGTTGTAATTGTATTTCTTAAACCCTAACTTCTACCCTGGTGATAATTAGTTGTTGTTAATTAAATTAAATTTCTCAAATCCCTTGGGATTCATATCTTAGGTAAATATTTAGTAGCCCTGCACTAATTATTTTAGTCAACATGAAACGTATTTCTAGGGATGACAAATAGTTTGAACTAATTGCATTTAATGCAGCATCATCTGTGATGTCACAAATTTCCAGGTGTAGGAACGAGAACCTGAGAGCAGAGATGGTGCTGCTGGGGGCTTGTCTCCTTCCTGGCGCCTGCTGAGCGCCCCAGGACCCAGGAAGGGTCCTGACTTGCAAAGGATCTCGGGGTTCACTGGGGCCGAGCTTCGGCCTGTCACCCACAAAGGGTCCCCTGACAAGCAGTCATGCTTCTGCTCTGCCCGAAGACTTCCAGGGAGACAAGGACCCCTAATGGCCCATTATGCTCTGTGAGAGCTGCTCATGTTGGATAGTTCTTCCTGCCTTCCAGCCTCACATGGCTTCTCTCCCCCTGCTCCTGGTCCTGCCCTCTGGGGCCAACAGAACAAGTCTGACTCCTTTGCAAATGGCAGGTCTTTGAAAGATCCAAATGATATATCTCTCCCCCCCACCCCCGAATCTTCTCTTCTCCAGTCAATCAAACTGCATGATGCAGCCTGGCCATGAGCCTGATCAGCTTCCTATGGAGGCTCTCCCACTCTCACCCCCTTCCTAAATGATGGCACCCAGAGGTGATGGTGGTGGAAGCTGGGAAGAGGGCTGCCAGTCAATCAACAAACGTGTGTCCGTCATGATACCAGACACTGGGTAAAGAAAGATCCCTGAGACAGCCCCTGCCTCCAAGAAGCTTTGATTCTATTGGGTTGGAGGAGGGGGTGGGCTCATAGATAGGGAGGGGAACTGAATGGAAGAGAAATAAAATCCAAGGCTGTCAGATTCAGGCAGCCCCCCTTGGTCTCCCCCTTCCTCCACCAGTCTTTCCAGAACTCCTCCCCCATGCTCCCTTTCTCTCTGAAGCCCCTGGCCGCCTGCCCCACCCTGGCTATTTTTCTTTCATTTGGGGAGAGACCAATGGTTGGAGGAGGATGACACTGCAGTTGGTGACAGAAGGGCAGAGTCCCTTCCTGTGGCTGCGGACTCTCGGCCTCTCTCTCAGCTTCCCCAGCAGCCTTCCAGGTCCAGCTCCCATCCCACCTTCTGCAGGAAGCCTCTCCCAGTTCCCTAGGGACTCTTGTCTTCTCCTTCTGCTTTCTCTGTCCACATCTACTGGTTATTGATGCTGAACTCCCTGAGGAGAGACATTGCTTTTGCCCTGCTTTGTACCTCCAAAATTAAGGACCTGGTCCATAGTAGGTGCTTGATACTGTTTGTTGACTGACTGAGTGCCAAATGCCATTAGCCCATTGGCTTTCTTGGCTGCATCTCCTTGGGCTTGCATCCTCAAGCTCATTTCTAACCTCCCCCATCTTTTGTTGGAAAGGTGCCTCTGAACCCCAACAAGAGGTCTGGCATTGTGGAGGCGAGCAGGGCTGTGGACCAGAGCTGGCTGTGAAGTCAGAGGGGCGTGGGGATATTGCTCGGCTTGCGTGCCCTGGACGAGCCACTTTCCCTCTCTTTAAACTGCTGTTTTCCATCTGTAAAATGGGATGAAGGGGCTGGGGTTTTCTACTAGCCCTGAATCCTGCTGCTGGGACGGGAGCCACTTGAAGGAATGAATGAATTTGTGGTCAGAGTCCTGGGCTGCTTCGGTCCAATGGAACGTCCCCCGGACCAAGGGAAGTCCCTTCAGCCAAGGTCTCCTTCCTCTGGGGAGACATCAGGACCTTGGAAGCCCGAGGGTGGCCACGGAGCCCGTCTAGGGGCTCAAGGCGGGAGCCTGCCCCATGGAAACGAGTTCTGCTTGACCCAAGAAGGCAGAACCAGAAGGAAAGGGGGGAGGGGGAAGGAGGGAAGTTGTGGGGAGGAGCCTTTGGGTGTGAAATAGAAACTGGCTCAGGACCCAAAGGCTGAACCTGCTGCTGTGTTGGGTGATGAGCTGTCCAGCAGTGTCAGAGGCTGAATGACTGTCCTGCTTGTCTGTCCAGGTTGTAGCACCGCCCCCCCCATCCTTCCTCCCCCCTCCCCCACTGGAGGGCTGGCTTGATGACATGAAATCTTCCCACCTGTGGTCCCCAAGGTGCGAGAGCTGATGCCGGAGATCCAGGATTGCGGGGCCGTCAGGGGCTGGCTAGCACGTCAAGCTCAGGCTGCCTTGTTTGACATGGCCTCATCCCCATGTCACATGTGCCGGCCGCCCGGGCTCCCAGAGCCTCCCGGAGCATTGCTGCTGCTTCCTCCAGAAGCCCCTCATCAGGACATGTGGAGCATCCTGCTGCTGCCTCGCGTGATGGCAGAAGACCATCCCCATGGCAACGGGCAACAGCCCGAGCTTCCCTCCCCATCCCTGCTGGGGAGTTGGCAAGTAGAAGCAGGGCTGCCGGGAGCATTTTCCCAGGAAGGTCTTAGGGTAGATGAGGAGTTCTGGCACACTCAGCTGGAAGAGGACATCTTAGCATCATCTCCTCAAGATTCAGGGTCTCACTGCCTGGAAGATGGTGTACAGACAGGCAGGCAGGGAGGGAGGAAAGAAGGAAGGAAGGGAGTGAGATAGTGAGGGAGAAAGAAATGAGGGTAGGAGCAATAAAAAAAGAAATAAAGGAAGGGAGGAAAAAAGGCAGGAAGGGAAGGAAGGAAGGAGAGAAGCAAGGAAGAAAGGGAGGGAGGGAGGGAGAAAAGAAGGGAGGAAGGAATGGAGAAAGAGATAAAGGAAGGGAGGAAAAAAGGCAGGAAGGGGGAAGGAAGGAAGGGAAAGAGAGAGGGAGGGAGGAAAGAAATGAGGGAGGGAGGAATGAAGAGAGAAATAAAGGAAACAAGGAAAAAGGCAAGAAAGGGAGGAAGGAAGGAGAGAGAGAAGCAAGGAAGAAAGGGAGGGAAGGAGGGAGGGAGGGAGAAAAGAAGGGAGGAAGGAATGAAGAAAGAGATAAAGGAAGGGAGGAAAAAGGCAGGAAAGGAAGGAAGGAAGGAAGGAGAGAGGAGAAGCCAGGAAGAAAGGGATGAAGGGAGAAAAGAAGGGAGGAAGGAAGGAAAGGATGATGAGGGAATGGAGGGAGAGAGGAAGGGAAGAAGGATGAAAGGAAAGAAGGAAGAAGGGAGGAAGGGAAAGGAGTAATGAAGAAAGGAAAGAAAAAACCAGGAAAGCAGGAAGGGAAGGAAAAAAGGAAGAAGGGAAAAGTTTCTTAAACACCTACTGTGTGCCAGGCCCCGTGCTAGGCGCTTTACATATACCACATTTGATCCTAGTCAGCTGGGTGACGTAATGGAGAACCCTGGGCCTGGCATCAGGAAGTCCTGACTTTAAAACCAGCCTTAGCACTTGCCAGCCGAGACTGTGGGCAGTCTCCCTTCCTTAGGAAGAGTTAACCTCTGTCTGCCTCAGTCTCCTCAACTGTAAAATGGGGTTCATGTTGGCACCTGCCTCCCAAAGTTGCAAGGATCAAATAAGACCATAATTGTAAAGGCCTTGGTGAGGTGCCTGGCACACAGTAGGTGCTCTATAAATGCTTGTGCCCTCCCTCCCTCTCATTCTCACAAATTCTCTAGAAAGCACATACTATTATTATCCCACTTTTATAGATGAGGAAACCGAGGGACTTGTCCAGTGTCTGGGACTGAATTTTCCCCAGGCTCCTTTCACAGGCCACATCCCTGTGGAGGGCAGTGATCTCTGCCTGGGCTCCTTGGGAGGCTGGTGCCCAAAGGACTCCTCAGGGGGCAGAACTCAAAGCACAAGCTAGCTCCTGGCTAACTCCTTTGTGCTCCTGATATGGGTCTGAAATGGGGCTGGGGGCCCAGGGAGGGTGGGACCCAGTCGTGTCTCAGGGCATCTGCCTCCCACCGGTCGTCTGAGGCTCCTGCGCGTGTCCCGGTCTGGCAGTAACCCTTGAGTCAGATCCTCACCCAGAAGCCTTCCTTTCATCTTCAGGGGCAGAGACCCCAGGACCGCTGACAGACTGGTCAGTCAGCCCCCGGCTTACAGATGAGGGGAGTCATGGGGCCTTGGCAAAGGGCTCTGTCCTGGGGGCCAGGGGGTCCCGCCCGGCCTGGCCAGAGACCAGAACTGAGGAGTGCCACGGAGAGGCCGATTCGGGCTTGGAATCAGAAAAAGTGACTCTGGCTCAGTCGGGAGCTGACCTTGGGGAGGCCGTGACTTGCCTGCAACAATCTCAGAAGGGGCCCGGCCAGGATGGGGCCCTGGGCCCCCTCCCCAGCCCCCCCCATCTCCCCATTCTGGCCCAGAACTCTCCAAGGTGCTGGCTCATCCCTCTGAGGCAGGCGGCTGGGCAGCCCTGTGTTCAGAGCTGCTACAGACGGGGTGGCCAAGATGGGGTGGGACAGAGGAAGGGGCAGAGCCCCCCCTCAGGTGGTGCCGGGGGCTCAGGGGAGCAGAGGGGGGAGGAGGATGCCCACAGGGGCCACCCTCCCCCACTTTCTGCCGGGGACAGAACGTCGAGTGCCAGAGCCGGCAACAGAGAACAGATGATTCAATCAAGAACATCAGATTTAAGGTCGATGTGACCCGTCAGGAGCACGCGTTTGTCAGCCTTCTCTGGTACTGACAGCATCCTCCCCGGTGACACGAGTTAGCAGAGAGGGCCTTTCCGTTGTCAATGGGGAGCCCACTGACTGAGGCACGGCTGGCCCGTAGGGGTCCTGTGGGGGGCAGCCTCCAGGGGACAGAAGGTGGGAGAGGAAAAGAAAGATGTGGGGGACCCTATGTGTATGTGGGGGGTCCTGTGGGGGGCAGCCTCCAGGGGACGGAAGGTGGGAGAGGAAGAGAAAGATGTGGGGGGCCCTGTGTGTATGTGGGGAGTCCTGTGGGGGGGGTATCAAGCACTCCAGCCTCCAGGGCGTGGAAAGCTTGAGAAGAGGGGAAAGGCGTGGGGGAGGGAACCCAAACAGGGGGTAAAGGGCCAGGGGGGGCAGAGGGGTAGGGAGTGACAGGGTCCTCCTGGTTCTGCTGTTCCTTGGGCTCCATGGCCAGCCTACAGACTTTCTTAGGCAGCAGAATTTTGCACATCCTGCGTCAGACTGGCGATCACCCCAAAGGGGGCTGCGGGGAAGGGGATCTGGAACTCGAAGCCCTGAGGGGCAAACAGTGCCTGGCTGGCGGTCTGGAAAAGGGAAAAGGGAAAAGGATGGCTGAGAAGTGGCCATTCCCCAGCTGTCCGGCTGTCCACGGCCCGCGGAAGCTTCATAAGTCCTCCGGTCCTAGGGGGAGGGACCCTGAGGGAGAGAGCATGAGTCTGGTTCCTGGCTTGCCCCCTGCCCACCCTGGGGCTGGCACCAGGCTCCCACAGTGCTGCTGTAACTCCTTGAGAAGGTGGTTTGCAATCAGTCTGTATTGGGGCCTAGGAACTCATTCACCAGTCAGGAAATGAAGCCCCTCACAGCCCTGGGGAGGGGGGGGCAAAGCTACTCTATCCAATAAACATTTATTAAGCACCTACTATTTGTCAGGCACTGTACTCAAGGTGGGATACAATTAAAAAACAAATTCCCTGCATTAAGGAAGCTTACATTGTGAAAGGGGAGACCACACACAAGAGGAAGCAGAAAAGGGGGTTCACAACAGCAGGGGGGACCCACAAAGGGGCATCTTGTTCTGAGGGGGTGCAACGAGGCAGGCCTGCAGATATAAGGTGGGGGGAGGTGAGGGGTGAGTGCCGGCCCTCTACTTTAAAAGGGGGGGTTTGGTACCTCCAATCAGAGGGTCTCCCTGAGACCCCGAGGGGCCTGAGTTAGCTGTCCCATGGTGAGTTGAGAAGTGATGAGCTTTTCCTGGGTGGGGCTTCCCTAAGGAACTAAAATCAGGGCAGCAGATGCAGAGCGGAGATTTTAAACCTTAGACCTGAACTAAGACTTCTGGGATGCCCGGGCTCCTTCCCTCTATTGGTGGGCTGCAGGCGTGGACTGAGATGCACATAGTAGGACATCTTCGTTGTGCTTAAAGCCAGCTTTTGATTTTTTAAGAGGCTTCTATTGGGGGCAGAGGGTATTTAGAGAAGGATGACACAGACAGGCATGACAAATTATTCCTGCTCCCCCGTTACATGTAAAAACAATTTTTAGCTTTCCTTGTTGTTGTTTTTCGATCTGTTTGAGTTTTAAATTCTATCCTCCCCCCTCTCCCCTCCCTTCTTCCCGAGATGGTGAGCAATCTGGTATAGGCTATACATGTGCACTCATGTAAAACATTTCCACATTAGTCATTTTGTGCAAGAAGACAGAAAAGAGAGAGACAAATACAGAGACAGAGACAGAGAGACAGACAGAGAGGAGAGAGAGAGACAGAGAGAGAGGAGAGACAGAGACAGAGAGACAGAGACAGAGAGAGGCACAGAGTCAGAGGCAGAGAGATGGAGACAGAGAAAGAGACAGAGATAGACATAGATATAGACACAGAGACAGAGAGAGACACAGAGACAGAGACAGACAGACAGAGAGACAGAGACAGAGAGACAAGAGAGAGGGGGAGAGAGAGAGACAGAGAGGAGAGAGAGAGAGAGAGAGAGAGAGAGAGAGAGAGAGAGAGAGAGAGAGAGAGAAAGAGAGAGATGGAGACAGAGACACATGCACAGAGAAAGAGACAGAAACACAGACGAAGGAAGGAAGAAAAGGTGAAAATAGTATGCTTCAGTCTGTGTTCAGACCTCAGTTCTTTCTCTGGGAGCAGATAAGATTTTTTCATCCTGAGTCCTCTGGGATTATCTTGGATCATTTTATTGCTGAGAACAGCCAAGTCATTGAGGGTTCTTCAGCCTCCAGTGTTGGACAGAGTCCACTTACTGTTTACAATGATCTCCTGGTTCTTCTCACTTCACTTTGTATCAGCTCATGTAAGTCTTTCCAGTTTTTTTTTCAAACCATCCTGCTTGTGAGTTCTTATAACACAATCATATTCCATCCCAATCATCTGCCACAACTTGTTCAGCCGTTCCCCAGTTGCTGGACATCCTCTCAATTTCCACACAATTCTTAGTTACCACAAAAGGAGTTGCTATGAATTTTTTGTACAAATTTTTGTACAAATCGGTCTTTTCCCTATTTTTAAAAATCTCTTCGGTATACAGACGTAGCCGTAGTATTGCTGGGTCAGAGAGTGCTCACATAACCCTTCGGACATAATTGCTCCCAAGAATCCCTGGATCAGCCCACATCTCCACCAGCAATGCAGCAGCGTCCCAGTTTTCCACATCTCCAACATTTATCATTTTTCTTTTTTGTACATTAATCGATCCAGTGGGTATGAGGCGGGACCTCCGAGATTGTTTTAATTTACATTTCTCTAATCAGTGTGATTTGGAACATCTTTCCACGTGACTATAGTGTTGATTTCTTTATCTGAAAACTGATCTCTGCTTTGTCCATTTGCCAATTGAGGAATGACTCTGTTCTCTATTTGAGAAATGAATCCTTTCTCAGAGATCCAAGATCTTGCTGTGAATCCTCCCTCCCCCACCTCGTGATTCTCTGCTTTCCTTCAAACTTTGGTCACATTTTGTTTTGTTTTGTTTTGCAAAGATCTCTAATTTTATATGATGAAAATGACACATTTTGCATCTCATGATGCTCTCTATTTCTTGTTTGCTCCTTAATTCTTCCCGTATCCATAGATCTGACAGGCAAATCATTCCATACTCTCTTAATTTGCTTTTATCATCACTCTTTATTTGTATCTCATGTTTTTGCTTTTTATCTTGGTTGGGCTTTACCTAGTTTTGGCCAAACAGTTTTCCAGTTTTCCCATCAGTTCTTGTCAAACAGTGACTTGTTTCCCCCAAAGCTTTGGGTTTCTCCCACATTGGGTTCCTACGACCACTCAGTACTGCGTCTTGGTACTTCCTAATCTGTCCCACTGACTGCCGCTCTATATTTGGGCATTTTTAAAGCTGCCAAAGGCTTAGCTTTGTGAGAGTTTCACCCAGCACGGAGCCATTCAGTAGGCTGCCCACTGCCTGAAAAGCTCCGTCCCTGGTCTGATGATGAGCCCGGTGGTCAATCACTGACTCCATTGGCAAGGTGTTTCCTCCTGTGAGAATTCTCCGACCAAGTCCCTGCCCAAGGGCTGCATCCTCAAAGTCTCCAGGATAAATGTTCTCATGTTCATCACGCTCACAAAGTTTCTCCCTCTGAAAAATCCGGTGAAAGCCATTCGCTGAAACAGCCTTCTTTGCACTTGTCAAGTTTCTCTCCAGTACCAGTACTTGGATGCCCAGGAAGCTGTCCTCTCAAGCGGAGGACTCCCCCAAAGTTACTTTCTCTCCAATGTGAATTCTCTGATGTTGAGTCAAGTCTTTGGCGACACGAAAAAAGGCTGGCTGCTGCTGCTGGAGAGCAGAGATGTGGGTGACTTTTCCCTATGATCCTTGGCCAAGAGCCCTTCTGCCCACCGGGATCTTGTGGAGAGGTAAAGATGGCATGGGATAGGAACATCTCAGTGCCCCCCCCCAATCCCTACAGGGAGTATCTGGAAAGGGACAGCTTGCTGGCCTGGACCAGTGGACAGATACTCCAGATATGGCCTGGCCTTGGCCATCAGACTGGGACATTCTGGACCAGGACCTCTGTCCCTGCAAAGTGGGAACAGTAATGCTCCCCTTCCAATTGTTCTGGTGAAGTTGACCCCTGAAAATGGCTCCAGGGAAGTGAGCTGCTAATGTGACCTCCAGACATCTGACACAAGCATGACCTGACCCTGCGTCCCCTGTGAGCAGGAACAAGTGGGCTTGTCCTTGGGGCACTTGTACTTCCTCCAGAAGCTGCATTCTGGAAAAATAATTCCACTTCTGCATGAAATCTTGGACTTGCCTGTTCCATCCCTTTGGTCACAAGCTTCCCTGCTCTGGGACAGTCCATGGCTCCCCATTGTCTATAAGGGAAAGGGTGAATTGGCCAAAGTGGTCTTCAAGCCTCTTCACAGAATGGCCTCAACCAGAGTGGTTTGCCATTTCTTCAGCTCCTTTTACAAATGAGGAAACTGAGGCAGACAGGGTGAAGTAGCTTGCTTAGAGTCACACTAAGACCCAATTTGAACTTAGGAAGTTGAGTTTTCTTGATTCCAAGCCTGTTTCTCTATCCAGTGAATCACCTAGTTGTCCCTGGAGAGATATTGGGAAGGTAGAAATAGCAAGTCCTTCCT